>MASP02000432.1:0-66064 GCA_001693025.2 Colletotrichum lindemuthianum | reverse complement strand
CTAACCCTAACCCTAACCCTAACCCTAACCCTAACCCTAAGTAACCCTAACCCTAACCCTAACCCTAAGGATAGATAAGTTTATATAATTTAGAATATTAAGTAATAGAGTGGTATTTAATATAGAGAAGATAATAAAGAGGGTAGGTTTATCACTTAATAGTAAGTTCCTAGTGTCTAGCTATAATTATATCTACTTTACTCTTAGAATTTATAAGTCTGAAATAGATATAGGTATAAATAGATAAGTTTATAAAACTTAGATAGATTAAGAACAGAAACTCTAAAAAATAAGTAAATTACTTCAGATTTATAGATCTTAAGTTCCTCTCTAGTAAAGATATTAATTAAGATATAAAGTATAAATATAAAACTTAAAATTAGTATAAAGCTGTATATAAAGTTAGATTATAATATATATAACTATACTATAGAGTAAGTAGCTATAATAGAATATAGTATAGCTATAGAATATACTTTTTAAAATATTTTATTATAATTAAGAAACGTAAAGTAATATTCTATATTAAATTTAATTATAACTATACTATCTATATTAATATAATAGAAGATTCTATATTTTTTTACCTATAGAAATAGAAAGTATAATTTAATATAGAATTAAATTTCATTATATCTATTTATATATATACTAAATTAATATTATAAAAACTAAATAATAATATTATTATATTATTATATTATATAGTTTCTAACTTTTAAGAAGTTCTATACTAAATTATATTAATTTGAAAAATAGAAGTAATTACATTCTATAAAATTATAAATTAGTATTTACTCTAAGTATCTAGTAATTATTAACTTATTATACCTCTAAAGTAATTATATTATCTTTTACTTTATTAGTATCTAATCTATACTATAGTTTATCTATAATCTAGTAAGTTCTATTAGTATCCTACTCTCCTCTGCAAATAAATAGCTTATAGCTACTAGATATTCTACAGCTAAACTATTATGTTATTTAAATATATTAAATACTATATATTTTTAAGTGTAATTATAAGCTATTATTATTTATTAATATAAAATAATAATTTTATGAATAGGAAATAATAAATTTCTATTTAACTCTAATTATACTATATATTATATTTAATATAATAAATAGATTTTAGTTTTAATTATATTATAAGTATTTAGTTAATATTAACTTTTAGTAGAAAAGATAATTATTCTTAAGATAAATAAATAGATATTTTTTTATTTTTAGTATATAGTAATAGGAGGATATAATATAAATAGATATTTTTCTTGAATATAAGAATTATATTAAAATTCTAACTATATTATAAATTTAACTTTCTAATTATATATTATAATATTCTCAGGAGGTAGGTTTTACTATTTCTTTAGTTTCCTCTCTAGAGTTTATATTTAATATAAGTTTACTTTTAGTATTATAAATAATATATAGGAATACTTATAACTTAACTATATTATCTTACTTAGAATGATTACTATTCTCAGTAGGATAAGGAAAAATAATATAGTAAGTAAAAAAGAATAAGTAATATCTTTCTTTAAATTAGATAGAGTAGTTTAAATTATTCCTACTAAATATATATATTTTAGTAATAATAATTTCCTAAATATTCTACTAGAAGTGTTGCTAGTTTTAATCATTAAATATAAATTAAGTTTAGTTCTATATAATACTAATAGTAAGGTTATATAGTAGTTTTTCCTAAGTGAATTACTAAAAACTTAATAATATTCTCTATTTTATAGTATAGTTAGATTTAAACTTAATAGTAATTAAGCTATATATAATAATATAAGTCTGTAAGTTAGTAAATATAAATAAGATACTATTAATATTAATATTTTCCTATTATTCTTTAGGTTAGTTCTTATAAATTATACTCTCTAGGGTAGTTTTATAGTATTAATAGAGAATAAGGTAAGAAAGAAATATAAATATAATTTAGATTTCTAGATTTTTCTTACCTATCCTAAATAGAGAGAGGAAAGGAATAAAGAGAATATTTAGTAAGTTTTAAATATTAAGAAATCTATATTTAGTAATAATAGAAATTATAAATTCTAAGATACTTAATCTAGATTATATAGAGTTATATAGCTAGAAATTATCTTAATTAATAAGTAATAGTAAGAAATAGCTAAATTTATAATATATTATAATACTGAGAAGTTTTAAATTTTTTACCATATTAGTTAGAATAAATTATAATATAAAGCTAAATCTAATTTAGTAGAAGTTAAAAATAATATTATAGAAATATAAGTTAACTAGGTTAATAAAAAAGTATATAAGAAAGATAATTATAATAAAGAGGAGGATAATTATTAGAAGTAAAAATTTATTTTTATAATATAATATAATAATATCTAAGAGATATATATAGAATTTAATAGTTTAAATAATAAATATTCAGTATTATAGGGAGGATATATAATAGAAAGTAATATTAGTAAGATACTTTAATATTAAGTTAAGAAGTAATATAATATTAGTAAATATAAAGAGTTTTTTAGAAAATTATATATAATCCTCCTTAATAATAGAGTTAGTTAAGATTTTTATATAATATTATTCTACTTTCTATAAATAATAATATTTATAGTTAGATTTAACAGAGTTTTAAATAAACTTATAAAAATTAAAAAAAATATTATTAAATTTACTATAAGAAAGAATTACTTACTTAAATTTAGAAAGTATCCTAACTAAAAAACTATTAGAATAGTTACTATAGAGGAGGATATTATTACTATAAAGTTCAGTATTAATAATATTTACTCCTTCCTTAGTTATAATATAACTCTAAAAATAATAAAAATTCTACTTAAAAAACTTCCTATTCAGTTTTATTATTAAACTTATAGTATCTCGAAGGAAGTTAATATTATAATAATAATAAATACTTTTCTTAATATAAAATAAAAGTAAATTAGTAAAATTAAGTAGAGTATCTAATAGTAGAATTTCTTTAATATTATAGAGAAATAATAAAGTTTTTTCCTAATAATAAATATATATTAGTAAAGTTATTATAAAATTCGTACTACTGAGTAACTACTCTACTATAAAGTTAAGTAACTAGAGATACTAAAAGTTAGATTTAGTTAAAAGACTAATAACTTTACATTATATCTCTTAAAACTTATCTAAATAGATTTTAATATTATTTTAACTTTTAAACCAGATTTTAGTATTTTCAATATTAAAGAGGAAGAAGAAGTTTTTTATTATAGAGAGAATAATAATTATATTATTAGTATTTTCTTTATTAGAATCTATAATAAATTATTTTATTCTAATAATATTTCAGTTTAAATTACTAAGTTTACCTATAGGGAAGTGAAATTTATAGGAAGGTAGTATTCTTGTTAGTTTACCTGTTAGGGGTAATTGCATGCCGCATGTAGCCTTCACTGTGTGGGTGCAAACTAGTGTTCTGGTAATTATTGTTGTTATTTCTAGGTTATGTGGCTGGAGGCTACATACGTAGAAGGGGCTTATATAGCTATATAGCCATGTAGCTATACTGGCTACGTAGCCCATATAGCTATACGGGCTAACTATTTACCCAACGTAGCTATAGTATGGTCGGCCACGAGGTAGCTCAGCGGCTATGATGGTTGAACTGAATGGTTGAACTGACACTGGCAACTTTTCTTTATATTATAGCGTCGTTATCTAAATACAAAAAGAAGTCTGAATAGCTAACTACTAAAAACTATATTTTTTTTAATATCCCCCTTTTGCTGCTAAACCTATTGCCTATCTATCCCTCTATATGATTGTAGTGGTTATATTAATCGCTAGGATCTCTTTAAGTAAACGTTGGAGATTGGAGGGGTGTAGGGCTCTATTCGAGACTTGGGGCTATGAGGCTATGAGGGCTGTAAGGGCTATGAGGGCCACGGGGGCTATAGAGCTATGAGGGCCAGCCACGGGGCTACAGGCCTATGAGGAGGTTGTTGCCTCAAGAGGTTAGTAACGTTGTATGCCCTCTGGTAGTTTCCGAGATTGTTACTTTTAGAGGCTGTAAGAGAGGGCTTTTGTCGTATAGCTCTCTTGGAGCTGCGAGGGCTGTGGGAGAGGGCTGTTGTCATATAACCCTCTTGGAGCTGCGAAGGCTGTGGGAGAAGGTTGTTGTCTGAACTATATATGTGGGGGAGTGTCGGGAGGTCTCGAGAGGCTATAAGGCTATGAGGCTATAAGGCTATGAGGCTACGAGGCTATAAGGCCATAAGGGCTCTTAAGTGTGTTTACTGAATATGCTCTATATGATAATACTGAGGGTGTGAATTTGAACTCCTCAGTATAACTACGGGGAGTACTTTAAGTTAATATTATAAAGGGGAGGCTTACTGAGGTTATTTTATCCTAAAGGTACCTTCTTTACAGTAATCTCCTCACGGGAGTTAGTATATAGTTTAGAGGCTTCTAGTGAGGTTTTAAGGTATCTAGAGGGAACTGGAGATACTATAAACTCTAGTGCCTAGAGAAGGATTATAAAGTTTAAAAAAGTTGTTTTTATGTTTGCTGAATATACTTTATTTGGTAATACTGAGGGCGTGAATTTGAACTTCTTAGTAGAGCTGCAGGAAGTATCTTAATTTAACTAAAGTGAGGGTGTGAATTTAAACTTCTTAATAGTGGTCTCCTTAAGGGGTTAGTATATATTAATTCAGAGGCTTCCGGCAAGGTTCCAGGCGGGGAGGGTCTGAGATGTCTAAGCGATAAATAACTGCCACAATCCTTTTACCTTACATAGACTTTAGGCACAGGATTTTACGATCGCTTCTTCTGACGATATAGACCTTACTGATTTGTAATATAGTGTTGACGGTTAGGTTAATACTGATTAGTGTTAGTTTACCTGTTAGGGGTAATCATATACTGCATATAGTTTTTGCTGTGTGGATATAAACTAGTATTCTAGTAATCGTTGTTATTATTTCTAGGTTACGTAGCTGGAGGCTATATATATAGAAGGGGCTTATATAGCTGTATGGCTACGTGGCTATACTGGCTACGTAGCCCGTACGGCTATACGGGCTGACTATTTACCCGACGTGGCTATGGTGTGGTTGGCTATGAGGTGGCCCAGCGGCCATAACGGTTGAACTGAATAGTTGAACTGACAATTCTATCTATAGACTTTTTAGTAGAGAACTAAATTTTACTATATATATTAAAATAGGAGAATAGAATGTAATTAAATTAGAATTCAGTAAGAATATCTTTAATACTTAATATTATAATAAAGTTAAAAAAATATACTATATTTATCCTCTATTAGTTAGGTAGTATAATAAGCCTGGAGGCTATAAGGCTATTGTTGTATATAATTAGGGGGCAAAATCTGATGATATATTGTGTGTAACTAAATGTAGCTATGCGTACTGCGTGAGGCTCTATTTTAACTAGGTTAAGTGGGGCGAGGCCTGTGGAGACGCTATGAGTGCCTGAGGCTCGAACGGTGCAAACTCTGCCGCTCGAATATATTATTTCTGACATACTCCTCCAGCCTCAAGGGCTGCGCCCGTAGGCTAGCCCTTTCAAATAACGCTAGTTTAAACACTCTATTTACATCTTATGAGAGATTTCTTTTATAGCTTCGTCACCCTTATTAAACCTTTATCCCTATAGTAGGAAGAGTAGCGCTATTTACAGGCTGTTTAGACGTTCCTTATTATCTGGGTAAAGGGCGCCTCCTGGCGCCTTAGGTGCCTCAGGCGCCCTTAAGCTTTTTTTTAACTATATTATAGTTAGAGTTAGGATCTATAAGTTCTAATTAGTGATTGAGAGCTTTATTAAGATCTTTAAATACTAACGTAAGTAACCTCTCTTAAAGTTCCTCCTTTTACTATACTTTCAGGCAGTTTAATTAGTTTATTATATTAATCTAAGTAATAAAAACGTTAAACTGGTAGCTTCAGAGAGGTTTCGTGAGGCTGTCGGCTATAAGGTCTCCTAAAAGTATATACTCAACTTTAAAGTATCCTCACTAAGCTTCTTACTATAGTTAGTAGTTATAGATATTAATATACTGTAGCTTTATATATAGTTACACTATTTTAGTAGTTATAAGATATATTGTTTACTGGTTATCACACTAGATTCAGACTGCTAGATAAAGCTTATATACCTTACCTCTACTGAAAGTATTTATCGTAAGGTCTACTTAAAGTGTAGTAATAAGGCGGCTGGTAAAAATAGTTTCTTATATTACTTATAATAACGCTAAAAGCTCTACTTTAGTCGTTAAGATAGTTACAGTATCTTATTTATTAACTTACTATATTATAAAGCTACTAAAGAGGTATATAGTATAAGCCTGAAAGCTTTTTCGATCCTTACTATTATCCGCAAAGCTAGCATCTATAGCGATAACAAGGCTATCCTATAGATTACTAGACTTATAGCTGAACTTGAAGTAGAGATCCTTAGTTTTACCAAAATACTATATTATTCACTTAGTCTTAACTTAGTAGTTATCTCCAGAGTTCTAGTTAAAACGAAATAATTGATTAGCTATATAAGTAATATCTAGTCTTATTATAACTGCAGTATAATTAATAAAGCTGATATCTTATTAGTAGCGCTTAATCTCTATATAGAAAACTTAATTACACTGTGGGAGAAGTTTTTTAGGTCTGAGGGGAGTATCAAACTATTTAATATACTATATACGTTTCGTAAGACGCTTAAGAAGTTTTTTAATATAAACCACTTAAGAAAGCTACAGCCGTCACATTATTCAATCTCGAATAACCTTAATACTAAGGAACCACTATAAGTCTTTACTTCCCTTAAGATAATACTTCTTTTAGAGGTCTGCTAACAGTATAAACACTTTAGACACTTTATCTGAGGGGAAGGAAAACACACAGTCATCAACATAGAAAAAGAAAATAATATACCCCTTAAGCTAGTAATATAACTCTCCCGCAGCAGGCTTAAAACTAAAGTATTTAAAGCCTACCTCTAGATAATACTGCCAGAGGAGAAGAGACCTTCAAAAACTATAAAACACTTTATTCAGATAGTAGATCTTTCTAAGCTTTCAATAACCAGGTAGCATTTCTATATAAACTACCTTATCAAGTATTACTCAAATAAACATATTAACTACATTATACTGAAATAACTTAAGATTAAAATAGTTAGTAATTACTATAAAGATTCGAAAGAATATATCTACTAAAGTAGCTATATAAATCTTATAGTTATCTTATAGTTATTAGTCTCTATAAATAATAAGCTAAACCTTAATTTTAATAAGGTATCTATACTTATTAAGCTTATAAATATAAACCTAGTAGTAACCCAGAACCTTTAAGCTCCTCACGAAAGCCTTACTAACCTCACTCCAGAAGCGTAATTTAATATAACTCCCAAGATAAGCTCTTTCAGCTGCTATTATAACTTCAGTATATAGATAAGTAAATACTACTAAGTAAGATATAAATAATAGTAATAACCTCTATTATAAGATTCTTAGAGTAGAAGCCTCTACTTCCCTACACTTTAAATATTCTCTACTATCTAATTCACCCCCTAGCTAAAATTTATCTTTCAGACTTATAATAACTTTTTAGAATCCTCTTAAAATTTAAACCTTAGGAGCTCCCTCTAGCTAATAATTTACATAATTCTGTAGCTATAAATAGAAGTATCTAGAAGTATCTTAAAATAACTAAAAGATACTAGCTAAAAAAGCAGCTTTAAATAAAGATCTTCCAGCTACTTAAATATAATACCTTATCTATCTTTCACACTTAACCCTCTCCAGAGACACCTAATCTCCTCACCACCCTACAGTCTCGTCTATATAAATAAAATTATAGAAGAATATAGTAAGTAACTCTAGAGGGATTAATAATATAAACTTCACAGTTTCATATAAAGCTACAGAAGGCTCAAAGCTAGCTACAATATAAATATAAAACCTCAAGCTCTTATAGCTACCCTCCATATCTTCAGTATAAATTACCTTATTAGGCTCTTCACTTAGACTTAAGTAAATATTTAAGCTAACCTCACGTAGCTCTACTACAGCTAATTACTCTTATAACTAATAAGAAACCTCATTAAGGTTAGACCTCTTGAAATTATTCTATAGAGAAGCTAAATTTCCATCAAAAAACATTATTTCATCAAAAAAGATATTATAAGTTATAATAACCTCATTTTACAAAAAATTCCACACCCGAAACTAATTAGTTAAAATATAGCTAACTAAAAAGCTGACAAAAACTCACCCCTTAAGGTAAGTAAGGTAGTTACACTTAAGTTTAGCGTCTGTAGTAAGAATAAAATACTTACAGCTATATATACGAAAGTAGGCTAAATCTAGCCTCACAGTATTATCTTTTCAAGCGACCTTATAAAACCTCTAATATAGTATTCGCTAGCCTAAAAAGCTTATTAGCATACAGTTATAAAGAAATACCGCCACTTATAAGGTCTCAAGCCAGAGATCGTAAAGCAGTTTACTCCCTTACCTCATAACCCTCACGCAAACTTTAATAATAGCTCCAACCTACTCTACACCTCTATTTTAACCTTACGTATATAGCACAAATAACTTAAAGCGAATACCTTAAGTAGTTAGGACAGCTTTCAGCCTCTCATACTTAGGGACCTCATTATTATACTTAAAAACCTTAATATTAATATCATACTAATACTTAAAGAGCGAGATAAAGTTATTAAAAGCTGCAGTTATAATAGCTTCAGTATAATCTATAAGATAAAAATCCTATAAATAATTAGTAGCTCTATCTGTAAATATTAAAAAAGAGGTATAGCTACTATAGCCCTAATAATATAAGTAAAAGTCGAACGCAATATACTCTCCAGAGGTAGCATATAAAGCACTCTCACGCTCCACACAGCAAATAATCTATTTTACCTTACTAACGCCGTAAGCCTCACACACCCCCCAAGTAGGCTAGTAACTATTACGCTTCAAACGACTGTTAGTAATATAAACACTATAAGCAGCTGAGACAAGGTAATTTAGAGGCTCTCTCCCAGGATACCCTAGCCACTAATACCAAAACTATTTATTACCTCTCAGGGGTCTTCAAATAGTCTCTATAGTATATCTCTAGTAGCAACAGTATCTAGGAGAGAGCTTATATTATACTGATCACACCACTAAAGTATTTAACCTCTCACAAGATATATAGTATTTAAGAACTTATTAGCTATATTAAATATTAATAGCTACAATCTCTAAATAATTACTCCTCTATAATTAAGAGGGATAATTTAACTTAATATCCCACTAGTAACCTCACTTTTATAACTACTAAAAAGAGATAAAATTTATAACTAGAGAGGTATAGAGAGTGATATTATAAAAATATAACTTAGCCTCCTTACCTTCTAAAGTTATAATATAGATCTTAACGTCTCTATAACCCTTAATAAATACTAACTTAATACTACACTAAATATAATCTCTAGAGGGAGCTCCTCAGAAAGATATAAAATACTTAATATCTCAAAAAATATAAACTAAGGCGTCTGAATTAAGAATAAATAAATCTTAGAGAGGATACTACTAAGGTCCCTCTATATAGTAAGCTTACTATATAATATTATAGCTACTTCAGCTGGAAAGCTAACTATATAGTTACTATTATCTGAAACCTTAGATCCTCTTTAAAAAGTCTAGATCTAAGATAATTTATTATTTAATTCTCTCTTTAATTATAGCGTTAGGTACCTAACTCTCATACGTAAGTAATAAGTATATGTAATAATAGTATAAAAGTAGGTAGTTTTTACTATACTTAAAAGGATATAGAAGTCTATCTAAACTATTAAAACGTCTCTTACTACCTTGAGAGTTTAAGCTACTATTTATAGCCTCTGAGGTAGCGTTAAATACTCTATAGCTGATTTTACCTCGATAGAGAGCTTCAGAAAGCTACTATATAGCCTCTATAATAGCTAAGATAACTTTATTTAGCAGTATTATATCTAATCGACTATAGACTATTAGTATATAGCTCTAGATATATAATTTAATCGGTAAGTAAGCTAGAGAGAGTATAAAATTATTAACCTAAAGCGTCCCTATAATAGAGGGAGTATAGCTAACTATTTAAGTTTTATATATAGTATCTTACTACTTCTGAAACTATACTTCAGTTAATATCCTTATAGTAAGATATTTAATCTTAAGGGACTGGAGTATATTATAGTATATAGTAGCTACTTGCTGGAGATAGAGGTTATTTATAATACTGAAATAGTTATAGAGGTTTATTAACTATACAGTAAGATCCTCCTCTATATTATAATACTGGTAGTTAAGTGTATTACTAATATACTTACGGATCTAAGATAATATATAAGCTTGGTTCGACTGCTTATATTTATACTTTCGAATTCTCACGTTATAGAGAGTATAGATAGTTATATAAACTTTCAGGCTCTTCTCTATAAAGTTTATAATATCCTGAGTGTGGATCTGTTCAGAAGCCTCAAGCGGAAGTTAGAGCTCCTCAGGGTAGGTTTACTCTATAGGGATGAACCTATTAAGAATACTAGAGGGAATTAAGGTCTCTAGAGTGTTTATTTCAGACGTCGCTGCAAACGCTTTACCCTTTTTCACCTTAGGAAAGTTACGTATAAGGGGCTCTCAAGAAGCTACTAAAAGGAAGCTCTTTCAAGCGTCTAATTTAGAGTTAAGATAGTCCTATAGGTTGTAAGCCTTAGCCTCCACCTTAAAGAAGTTATACTAAGTAATCCACTAGTCAGCTCCCTTAAATATTAATATAGGGGTGTTTTCAGTAGATATCTTAGCGTTTAAAATACGTAAAATCGTTATAATATATACTTTTTAGCCTAGTAGCTCTTCAGTATCGTGAGACTCTTAATTATTACATATAATTAGGGGGCAAAATCTGATAATATATTGTATGTAACTAAACGTGGCCACGCGCACTACGCGAGGCTCCATTTTGACTGGGTTAAGTGGGGCGAAGCTTATGGAGACGCCACGAGTACCTGAGGCTCGAACAGTGTAAACTCTGCCGCTCGAACACGTTATTTCTGACAGCTATAGGTAGCTATAAAGCTAACTGGGCCGTACGGAGAAGCTATATAGCTACTAGCTATATATAAAGCTACAGCCTTATGTAGCTATATATTTAACTGTAGTATAGTAAGCTAGTTATAGAAGCAATTCAAGCTAGTTTTTCTCTTTATTTTCACTCCCTTTTTAGTATAACTATACAGCTATAGCTATATAGCTGTTACAGCTACTCTTTTGTAGGGTTTTTTTGTTTGTTTTTATTATTATTATTCCACTCTATTTTAATAGAGGTCCATCCAGAGTCTCACCCTATTTCAATAGAGATTCCATCCAGAATTCATACCTATTACTTCCTTTTAGGTTATAATAGGTAAACACTTCTATACTATTTAAATAAACCTGCCACTAGGCTAATAGACTAACTAACCTACTCGCAGACCAACGCCGTTAACTATATTCGAATATAACTATTTATTTAATTACTACAGCCCTATAGATACTACAGATCCCACGGATACTATAGATTATACGGAGGCTATAACTATATAGATACTACAGCTTCTATAAGCTACAGCTATAGCTATATATATAGCGAAAACGTTAAAAATTAACGAAAGTAATAAGAGGGCTAGCTATATATACTATAGCTACGTAAGCTATAAAGGCTACAGATCCTACGGATATTATAGATACTACAGATACTACAGATCTTACGGATCCCTCAAATAAACCCCCAAAAATCACAAAAATAACAGCTACAGCTATATTAATTAATTCACAAAACCTACAGCAATACATATAACTATAACTACATTAAAGCCATATATATACTACTCTAAGGCCCTCAAGGCCTCACAAAAAAGAAGAATAAAACCCAACTAAATACAGCTCTATAGGTATAACAATTTATCGATTATTACGTATACAGAACCACATCAAAAATATCTAGTTCAAAAGGAAAGACCACTCTATGGAGGAAGAATACCCCCAGAGGTAGTATATACTACATATAGCAACTTTAATAGACCTCCAGCCAGGGGAGGTAATACTTATACATACGAAAGTAGTTTATTAGTATAAACGATAAAAATTTCATAGCTAAGAAGTTACATACATATATACGTATAGCTAAAAACTATAGTTCAAATCTATTTTTCAACTTTTGTTTTTACTCTGTAAGGCTAATTAGGTTTTAATTATTTTTATCTAGATTTTTAAACGTATAAGAGCTCAGACTTTCAAAAATAGGGAGGATTATAATAAGCCTGGGGGCCATAAAACCATAAGTAGCTATAAGGCTAACTAGGCTATACAGAGAGGCTACGTAGCCACTAGCTATATATAAAGCTACAGCCTTACGTAGCTATATATTTAACTGTAACATAGCAAGCTAGTTACAGAAGCAATTTAAGCCAGTTTTTCCCTTTATTTTCACTCCCTTTTTAGTATAACCATACAGCCACAGCTATATAGCCGTTACAGCCACTCTTTTATAAGGTTCTTTTATTTATTTTTATTATTATTGTTCCACCCCATTTCAATAGAGGTCCATCCAGAGTCTCACCCCATTTCAGTAACTCTATTTTAAATATTACTATAGAACTTAGTATACTAATAATCACTAAAGAAAGAAATATAGATTAGCTACTTTTAGATCTTACTAAAATAAATATATAGAATTTAGTAAAATAGAATATTATAATATTTCTTATTTATTAAATTCCAAATTAAATATTTAATATAGATACTATTAGTAATTTTTTTATAAGTTAATATAAAGAGATATATTTAATAAATTTATTAAAATTATTAATACTTAGAAGGATATTAAGGAAACTATTAATATTAAACTAAATTTAGTAAATACTAATATTAATATTATAGTTAGGCTCTAGATAAATAAAATCATAACTTATAGGGAAATTTTTATTAGTATTATATATAATCTATTTCAGTATTTATATTTTAAATAATATAATATAATAGAGAATTTATTTCTATAAGATAATAATATTAATCTTCCAGGAAAAACTAAATTTTTCTAAATAACTAGATTATAAAGAGGAATAAGAAAAGAACTTTAATTTAAAATTATTATTATTCATAATAGCTAGTTTCTTATTAAGTTAAGTAATATAATAAAAATAATAAAAAAAAAGATTAAATTTAATAATAATAATAATTTTTTAGGTAAATTAACTTTCTGAAGTAATTATAATATTATCTACCTAACTAGCTATAATATATTTATTAATAATATAATAATTTTTAGAGTATAATTAATAAGTAGGGAAAGTTAGGAGAGAAAGAATAGAAAGATTATTATATTTAAAACTTTCTATATTACTACTAATATTAAGCTGCATAAAATTACTATTATTAGAGTTATCAGTAAGACTAGTAAGTTACTTTTAGGTGAAATAATTATTATTCTGAAATTTACTTCTAACTTTACTACTAAGAGGGGAAACTATAAAAACTAAGAATTATAATTATTCTAGAGATATTAATAGAGAGTCTTTTTACAACTAATTATAGACAGATAGCTCTCTCTAGAATATTAATAATATATTTCTCTAATATTAGTAATAAGTAAGTAGAAGTTTTAGAGATATTAATAGAAAGTCTTCCTAAAGTTAGTTATAAATAGGTAATCCACTCTAGAATATTAATAATATATTTTCCTAATACTAATAATAAATAAGTAATAATCTTAGAGATATTAATAGTTAATCTTCTTAAAGTTAGTTATAGATAAGTAATTCTCTTTAGAATATTAATAATTAGTTTCTATAATATTAACTAATTTCACTACTAAGAGAGAAATTTATATAGATTAGGAGTTATAATTATTTAGAAAATATTAATAGAGGGTTCTTTTAGAGTTAGTTATAAATAGGTAATTCTCTCTAAAATATTAATAATTAGCTTTTATAATATTAATTATAAGTAGACAGTTATCTTAAAGATATTGATAGAGAGTCTTCCTAAAACTAGTTATAAATAAGTAATGCTCTCTAGAATATTAATAATAAGCTTCTAAAATATTAATAATAAATAAATATTTATCTCTAAACTATTAGTAGGAAGTTTCTCTAATACTAATAAATGGGTAGAATTCTCAGGAAAGTTAGTTATTATATATTTTATATAGATAGAAATTAGGAAACTTAAAATAATTTATAAATATTAAACTCTATAATAATTTAATTAGAGGAAATATTTATATATTTATTTAACTAAATACTTTTTAACTTAAAGTTATTTAATATTAATATTCTAAATAATAATAAATATCTAATCTAAATAGTAATATAAGAAATAGAATCTTAAGATATAGCTTTTTCCTACTCTAAACTTATTCCTAATATTTTAATTCTAACTTTTAATAAATATAGATTAGATAATAGCTATTTTACTTTAGTAATTTATAATAGTATATATATTATAGATAATATTTCCTTATTTTATCTAGGAATACTAGTCTCAGGAGTATTCTATAATAAAACTATATATATATTTTAGATAATAGATTTTAGGTAAAAAACTAATTTAAAATAGCTATATTAAGAAATATAAGAATTAGGATCTATAAATCAGAAGGATTCTAAAGAATATAAAGGTTAGAGTCTATAAATCTAAATTACTCTAAAGAATATAAGGATTAAAATTATTAAATCTAAACTTCTAGAAGTCTCAAATTTATAGATTCTAACTAGTTAGTTATAATTATATTTAGATTAATTTATAAAGTTTATTTAAAGTTAGTTTATTTTAGTAGAGAGCTAGTTTTTATTTATAAATATAGTAATTATATATTTTAGATTTCCCCTGCTTAGTAATAATAAATTTAAAGTGGAAATCTATTCCTTATAGTTAGCTTATTAATAATAGAAGCTTCAGTAGTATTAAGAAACTATTTAAGTAATAAGAAGTAATATTAAGAGAAATAGAGTAATAATAAAGAATATTAAAAAATACTAATTATATATAAAACTTATTATAATTAGCTATATCTGGAATATAATAGTTTTAATAATTAAATTTACTAGTTAATAGGAGCTTTAATAATATTAAGAAATTATTAAAGTGATAATAAGTAATATTAATAAATACTAAGTAATAATAAGTAATATCAATAAATAGTAAATATATATAACATTTATTATAATTAGCTATACTTACTAAATAATAATCCTAATAATAAAGTTTACTAGTTAATAATCTGAATGATGGTAAACTTATAGCTATTTTAACTAAAAGGTTATAATTATATCTAAATTACTAAAATAGAATAGATAATTATCTAGAGTTTATTACTACTATTATTAAGCTTTTTAAAGCTATTAAGTAAGATTTTAATTCTCTAAGTAAATATATTATTATTTTAAACTAATAATTTAGATATTTATTACTAATAGAGAATAAAATATCTAATTTATTTAAGGTGATACTATACTCTAAGTTTTCAGAAAAATAGTAAATAGCTAAAAATAGTATATTTAGAAGTAAATTAATAGACAATTTACCTAATAAAAGATATTTAGTAGCTAGCAGTTAAATAGCTAAAGATTCTAATAATATACCTAAAAGAATAATAAATAAGTTTATTAATTCTAAATCTAATAATACTAAAGATTATAAATATAATATATATAAAAACTCTAAAAATAATAAATTTCCTGAGAATCTTAAATCTAATAACTAACCTACAAATACAATATATACTAGTATAATTATAAGAAAATATTAAAAGATAACCTAGAGGAGATGAAATAGTAATAAGAGAAAATAGATTAGGAAAGAGAGGACTAATAATAAATATAACTACTGAAAACCTAATTTCTTAAAAACTAAAAATATTCAAAATATTTAAATTTAGAGTAAATATCTATAATAAACCTAATATAGTAATTCAGTCTTAATCTACTTTCTAGAATATAATAAGGAAGCTGAAGAGTAATAAAGAGATTAGCTTATATAAGGATAATTATTATTATATTAGTAAGTTTATATTCTATTAGATATTTAGAGAAGCTTCTAAAGATTAACTTTATTATATACTTACTAAATATAATAAAACTATAATTATAAAAGAAAGTTATATAGAAGTTAGAAAATTAACAAACAAATTAAAAAATAGAATTATCTAGAGCTACTATTATTTATATAATAGTAGAGGAAAACTATTAATAATCTAAATAAGATATCTAGACTAGCTACTAACTAACTGTAGGTTACTATATAATAATATAAAGTATAGAGAAAATAGATTAATCTAAAGGATATCTATAAGAGTGAAATATCTAAAACTGTAAAGTTATGAGCTTTCCTTTAAAAAGAAGAAATTATTATAATATAAAGAAAGAATATTAATAGTTACTTAGTTCAATTCTTAGTAAGAAAATTTAGTTTAAAACAAATGAAGAAATTTAAAGATATTATTTATAATTATATTATATTAGGGATACTTATAGAATATCTTAAGTATGGGGTTTTAGTTTTCTTACTAAAAATAATTAAGTTTTAATATAGATAGTTAAAAGATAAGGAGGGAAAGTAGGAGCTAAGTATTTTACTAAAAAAGAGGAAGATAGAAGTAATTTATAGTTTACTAATATAGAAGATACTATTTCTTATTTATCTCTATAAAATAATAGAAATAACTATTCTAGATAAAGTAGTAGGAGTAAATCTAAAAGAGAAAAAAGTACTATAGTGGATCTAGGAGGGGAAGAAGAAAATATAAATTATAGATCTCCCAATTAAAATATTTATAGAAGAAATTACAATATAGAAGAAAGAATAGAAAAACGTTTCTTATAGTTAATAAATTTAACTAAAAGTAAGGTAAATTCTTTAGGTTAATAGATTTAACTGAAAGAAAAATAAGTTCTTTCAGTTAACAGATTCAACTAAAAGAAAAGTAAATTCTTTCGGTTAATATATTTAACTAAAAGAAAAGAAAGTTCTTTTAGTTAATAGATTCGACTAAAAGAAAAGTAAATTCTTTTAGTTAATAGATTCGACTGAAAGAAAAGTAAGGTTTTTTAGTTAACAGATTCGACTGAAAGAAAAGTAGATTCTTTAAGTTAATAAATTTAACTGAAAGAACAGTAGATTCTTAAAATTAACAGATTTAACTAAAAGAAAAATAGTTTCTTTTAGTTAATAAATTTAACTGAAAGAAAAGTAGATTCTTTTAGTTGATAGATTTAACTAAAAGAAAAGTAAATTCTTTAGATTAATAAATTTAACTGAAAGAAAAGTAGATTCTTTTAGTTAACAGATTTAACTCAAAGAGAAGTAGGTTTTTTAAATTAACAGATTTAACTAAAAGAAGAGTAAGTTCTTTCAGTTAACAGATTTTACTGAAAGAAAAGTAGATTCTTTCAGTCAATAGATTTAACTAAAAGAAAAGTAAGTTCTTTAGGTTAATAAATTTAACTGAAAGAAAAATAAGTTTTTTTAGTTAATAGATTTAAGTAAAAGAAAAGTAGGTTCTTTAGATTAATAGATTTAACTAAAAGAAAAGTAAGTTCTTTTAGTAAACAGATTTAACTGAAAGAAAAGTAGGTTCTTTTAGTTAATAAATTTAACTGAAAGAAAAGTAAATTCTTTAGGTTAATAAATTTAACTAAAAGAAAAGTAAATTTTTTCAGTTAATAGATTTAACTAAAAAAAAAGTAAATTTTTTTAGTTAATAGATTCAACTAAAAAAAAGTAAATTCTTCAAGTTAACAGATTTAACTAAAAGAAAAATAAGTTCTTTCAGTCAACAAATTTAACTAAAAGAAAATAAATTCTTTTAGTTAATAAATTTAACTAAAAGAAAAATAAGTTCTTTCAGTTAATAAATTTAACTGGAAGAAAAATAGATTCTTTAGATTAATAAATTTAACTAAAAGAAAAGTAAGTTCTTTAAATTAATAAATTTAACTGAAAGAAAAATAGATTCTTTTAGTTAATACATTTAACTGAAAGAAAAGTAAGTTCTTTTAGTTAATAGATTTAACTAAAAGAAAAGTAGGTTATTTATATTAATAAATCTAACTAAAAGAAAAATAAATTCTTTCAGTTAATAGATTTAACTGAATGAAAAGTAGATTCTTTCAGTTAACAGATTTAACTGAAAGAAAAAAGTAGATTCTTTAGGTTAATAAATTTAACTGAAAGAAAAATAGATTCTTTTAGTTTATAGATTTAACTGAAAGAAAAATAGATTCTTTAGGTTAATAGATTTAACTAAAAGAAAAATAGATTCTTTAGATTAACAGATTTAACTGAAAGAAAAATAGATTCTTTAGGTTAATAAATTTAACTAAAGAAAAAGTAAATAGATAGATAGATAGATAGATAGATAGATAGATAAATAGATAGATAGATAGATAGATAGATAGATAGATAGATAGATAGATAGATAGATAGATAGAAAGATATATTTCTAATATTTATTTAAATTTATTCTAGGTTATATTATAGAATTGAAAATTTTTATTTATAAAATTTAGATTTATTAGAAGAACAAATATAAACTTTAAATTTTAGAAAATTACTTAAAATTTAATTCTTCCTCTATGTAATAATAGTACGTTATAGTTAAAAGGTAAAAAGGAAGTTTACTAGTGTTAATAGTGTAATAGCTATAAATCTATTAGGGCTTTACAGTATACTAACTATATAGTATAATTTAGTAATAGAGATTAGCTACTAGTGATAACTAGCTACTAGTTATCACTACCCGCTAGGTAATTAGTAACTAATTACTTAGGATATCTAGATCTAGCTTATATATAGCCTATAGGCTACATACTATAAATATTAACATTTTTAGTCCTATTAGTATACTGTATATAGTAATATATATAATGTACCTTCCCCTAGTAAAACTCATAGTAGCTATACTACTAATATACTATAGAGAAAACTGCAGACTTTATAATTTTTATATAGATTTCTATAGAGGGGGATTAGAAGGCTAATAGTAGTAGTATTAGTATAGTTATAACTATAGTATTAGTAACAGTAGTAGTAATAGTAGTAGTATATAGTATAGATTTAAGCTATATGTAAGGATTAATAGAAAGTTATAGTAATAAGAGGCTAGTAGTATACGAGAGGTTATATTAACAAGAGGCTATATAGTATATAAGAGGTTATATTAATAAGAGGTTATATTAACGAGAGGTTATATTAACGAGAGGCTAGTAGTATATAGTAATAAGAGAGCTAGTAGTATAGTAATAGTAATAGTATATATAAGGCTAGTAGTATTAAAGAGAGATTATATTAATAAGAGGCTAGTAGTGTATAAGAAGTTAGTAGTATATAAGAGGTTTTAAGAGACTCTGTAAATAGTGTTACTCTTCCTATAGTAAGGATAGAGGTTTAATGAGGGTACTGGGGGTCTGGTTGAAGTATATAAGGGGTAGTAGAGGGTCAGTAGGAGGGCTAGGAGGTATACTATAGGGTTGAGACTTGGGAATAACTTTTTTTCGAGCCATGAGACTATGAGGATATAGTCTATAAGGGGGGGGAATGTATTAGGGTGCGCCAGTGGCCCCCCAGCTGGGCTACTACTAGGCTACTAGGTTACTGCTTAGTTATACGTAAAGAGGAGTATTTAGGCTATAATAGCTGGGATTCCAGGTAGATAGGTCAGATTCGAATATATTAACAACCGCACCCCTATGTTTGCCTCCTGTATAGATTTATTATTTGGTTACTGATCTATTCCTGACACTATAGAGGTAGTAGAGTTTAATTGAAATATTTATAATATAGAGAGTTCTATTATAGGTGATACTAATACTGTAAATATAGTTAATATAAGTAAGTAGAATTTCTTTATTAGCTTACTTAAATTGAGTTTAAATAGCTTATTTAAGATAGAAGCTGGTGGTAGGTATATATCTATTTTAGGTCTAACTGATAATAGTAAGCTGGGTAAGCTGGAGGAATAGTTAAGTAATATTATTTCTAATAGGGGAAGGCTGGGAATAGAAAAGATAGAAGAGGATAAAATAAAAGAAGAAAGAGTAAAGATAAGTAAGATAGCTTTAAGGTAAGAGAGGAAACTTCTCAAAATATTACTAACTACTATATATATCTGCTATACTATAAGGAGTATATAGAGAATTTATCAGTTTCTTTATTTAGTCTTTAAGTAAATTTAACTTACTAGATAATAAGATAATTTTAAGACTGGGTATATTTACTAAACTTTACTAAATATTAATTATTAAGGAAAATTTAGGTAACAGTAGGAGGAATTAGAATAAGGGTTAGAATGAGGCGTTGGGAGATTGAAGTAATTAGTAAGTCTATAATTTTACAGGTAGATATTAGCAAACCGCTTAAGGATCTTGATAAGTAGAGATTAACTGTATAATTAGATATTAACTAATTAGTTAGGATAAAGAAGTTGGTAACTTATTTAATTAATCTTAAGGTAGATAACTGATAGTGATAGTGATAAATAACGGGGAATTGTATTGGATATGGTTAATTTGGACTGAATATGTAACTTATTTGTTAATAAGTATGGAATAAATTATTGCTATAAGGTTTATATATCACGAAAGCTTTCTGACTATTAACTGTTCGATAGATATTAACGTTATTTTGAAACTACCACTCAAATATGCGCGTATTAGCCGCCGCAATCGCATTACGAGGCAAGTAGATCTACAGTGGAAGCTAGATTACAACGACGAAAAAGAATAAGCCGAGGAGAGGCTTTAAGGCCTCGTCGACCTAGATCCTAAGAGAGTAAATGACAGTATCCCACATCCCCACTTAAGCTGACAACAATAGAGTTTATTCGCTTCTGATCTATATTATCTGCGGCTTCGCGTTCGTCCGCTAAAGAAGCTTAAGATTCCGAAAAAACATGCGAAGCAGTGGAACTCGTTCCAGCTTGCTCCAGGTAACTCCATAGATCGAATTCGAAGGAACATTAATTCAAAGTCCAAATACGCCGGACATATGGTCCTGCTAGGTATGACGAAATCACGCGGGCGCAGGTTTAAGATAGTTTCTCATATCTCTCTAGCTTGCGGCGACTCCAAGATCACAGGAGAAAACCAACGTTTCGTCTTTCGATTGCCTACGATGGCTAAGTTCTCCCGAATCGATTTTCATATGAATAGTTCAAGAACAGTTTCGCCCAAGGACATCCGGTACATTCCAAATATGGTGTAAGCTTTAGGTCTGGACTACGTTGTGCTTTTGCTTAGTACCAAAGAGTTTCTCCGTTATAAGATGAGATTATTCTCTCACTTATCAGTTATGCTTTCGAAGTAGTCTAGTACGCGGTCGTAGAATCCCATTTTTCCCTCGCAATAAAGCGTTCTATATCAGACCACCTCTCTACCTCATCTAAGTCCAGGAGATTTCCCACCTTGTAGTACTACTCAGGTAGATTTAAAAGGCGCAGCACTAGAGCTACAAATCGTGGTGTATCTACAAGCTCCCAAGTGTCCGGCACTTCATCAACTGCTTTATGCCCTGTTCTTGAAGGGCTGAGAGGCACAACGTCCCGAACGGACGGTACCGTAGTCCTCACATGATCTCGTTCTTCTCCCACGCTTGTTCAAACACCGTAATCTGCCTCTCAGTGTGTTCCACATATCTTTCCATCTCGGATTCCATGACGGTCGAAAGTTCAGGCCCATCTGCGCCTACATGGAGTTTGTGAAGCTCTGCCCAGTATATAGCATCGACATGGTCAGCATGGTGGGCGGCGTAGTTGAACCAGCACCGCTTGCTAGTCCAAGATTCAAGCATCACAGTAGACAGTGGCTTCTGTCCGTCATCTTCTTGTGCCCTTTGCTCTACCTTCTTCATAGCAACCAGAAACTCGTCCAGATATGGCTGATAGGTTTTCAAAAACCAAGGGAAAAAGTCTCTTTCAAGACACTGGCCTGGAAGTACTCTGTGCAACCACAACGGCGGATCCTGTGCAAACTGAGCTGGCATGGCATTGGTAAACTCGAAATCGAAAATGCCCATGATGCTGCCGGTGTCCGGATTGACGACCATATTTCGCGGATCGAGATCCGGGTTGAACGGGACGAAAGGGCCCCTGTCGTCGACATGGTTGCAGAACAGAGGAACGAGCTGTTTGAAGCCCATACGTGCTCTGAACCTCAGTCGAGAGATTTCAGCGGCTTGCTTCAGATCGACGTCCTGTTTACCGTTGTGCGGCACATTCAAATTGCGCAGTTCCCAGAGCTGGCTGTGTTGTTGATCCACCACGAAATTGAAATAGTCGCTGGATCGCTGCAATGGCTTGTTGGGCCATCCGTCAGTCCGGTATTCGTGAACACCTAGCAGGAGCTGGTGCATGTCCATGGTGAGCGGACGTTGTGTGACTTCCCACTGGCTCGATTTGTCCTTGACAATAGACCCAATGTGTTTGAAATGCAAGCGATTGAGTTGGAGGTAAAATCCGGCCAGTTGTTCATAGACGGTCGAGCGCATGGCGTCGGCGGCTGTGTCCTTGCCTGGTGCTGACAGCCTCGCCAGGAAGTCACGGAGGTTGTCACCTTCAATGAAGTCCATCAGAATGAAGGGCAATTCAAGTGGTGATGGGTTGTTGGATGTTTGTAAGCCAGAGTTGTATAAGTGTGGAATGGGTATGGTCGTGTTCGCCTTTAAGTATTCCATCCATGCAACTTCGTTTGCCAACTTCTCTGTGGCGAGAGCTAGAGGTGTATGTCCTGGCTTAGGAAATCGAAGTGCTGCATCGTTTCCAGTGGGGAACCGAAACCTGAATATCATATTATACGACCCTTCAGCCCTTTCGACGAACCTCGCTGAACCGCGGTTCAACTTTTCGGTCACGAAAACTTCCAGCTGGCTGATGACACCGTCATTAATAGCTGACGACTGCCAAGTCTCGTATTGTTTGCTGCCTTCATTATAAAGCAGACTGTCGTATGTAACAGTCAGTGAGGATGTCGCAAATTGTTGTTCCATTGCAAAATGCAAGGTAAAGAAGTGATAGAGGGTAGGAGAACGTGTCGAGGGATAGAGGGATGGAGGAGAGAGATGGGAGAGAGATGGAGAGCGGAGGGAGATGAGATAATGGGGAAGGAGAGTGGAGGTACGCTTGCCGGCGCCATGCCCCGCCTTACGTAAGGCGGCCAGCCACTCTTCTAGCGTAGGGAAAGTCTTGTGGCTGTTAATACAAGCTACCTTACATATATAGTAACATAAGTTAAGATAAGCTCCTCGTCTGTAGGTGGACGATTAAACCCACATAAGTTACTATTTCAGTATGCAATGCGTAAGTGGTAGTGATATTGCAAGTATTTAACTAAGCAAAGCGGCTTTTGAGAATATGTGAGACGATAGAATATAAACAAAGCTAGAACATTTGAGTCCTGTTTCGATCTCTTAGCTTATTTCTTGCCCGCAAGCTTCGCCTCGGCTTCTTTCTGATCTCGTTCCCTCTTCTCTTGTTTGGTCTTCTCACGCTTTTCTTTACTACTCTTCGAGGATTTCTCTATCTGCTTCAACTCTTCGTCCGTGGGAATTCTCACACTGTCGGCTATTCCCGCTTATTCTAAGTCGCTCGACGTTATGGATCAGTCTGAGGGGATTATAGTAAGCGTAGGAAGCATAGCAGCTAGCCTAAAAGGCACTTTACTTACCTTAGGGCGTAAGCTGAGATGTTTTCCATAATTATGAATATAAATAGGATGATGCTATTCCGAAATTATTCTGATATTGAGGCTTGCTGATTCTGAGGTGGGAGAAAGGATCTGAAAGTTTTGAGGGGCTATTGTAAGTTCTAAATATTTTGGGTTAATAGCTGACTGCCTCCGTGATAAACTGGTTTAGCTGTATCCATAAATAGCTAAAATGGGTTCGGATAAGTGTCTTGCTGAACTAGCTACCCCTGACCTCACTATTTCTTAGTAAATCAACCAATCCGCCGGACTTCCACTCAGCCACCTTTATATGATAATGGCATCTCTATCATATCTTACGTCCGAATGAGAAGTTTGCTGCATCGGTTAGAAGCGGCCAAATGGACGTGTTGGAGTGATGTAAGCGGCTGCGTTGTCTGGAACCTATCATCACGGCTAGTGTGGTTGGTGTTAAAGGCGTCAAAAGCGGGGTAACTGTCCAATCAGCTGACGGCCATACAATAAACCATTGAGATACGCGGGTTTAAGGCGCTCGTCAAACACCTCCTCACAGCACAACTCAGTCCGACACCCGCCGGGCATCAATATTGTTCCCATGGTGCCGAGGTTCTTTGACTGCTCAGTACTGGAGTGCAGGAGGGGCTGTGCCAACTCCCATGCCCATATCCGGTTTGAGGACGGGTCTCCATCGCGGCTCTTGAGAGTGCCACGTGTCTCGGGCTTTGCCGTTGGGTTGCCCGTGTCTCTCGCCGAGATTCGCAGTGAGTATCCATTTGTCAAAGCAGGGTCTCTGCTTGTGGAGTCCCCTGAAGATCTGCCAACGGTTTCTGCTACGGCTAGCGACAGATTTGTCTGTCTTGATCCGTATGGGCCGTTCGAGACTCCGCTGGAATACTATTCGGCATGGGCCGATCAGTACCTGACGCTGATCGCGGACGGCCAGCCCTATCCCCAGTTTGGCAGCACTTTGCGATGGCAATGTCTCTCTTAGTATAAAAGATATTGCTCTGACTAATGCTTTGCGAGAGAAGTGTGCGGGGTTAGCCTATATGGTGAACGGGACAGGAAAGTAAGGAGATTTCTGGGGCCTTCTTGGGGCTTGAGACCGAGTGTCCCACCGCGTTGCCGCTAGCAAATGCAATGCTTCGTGTATTAGGAGTTGAGCAAAGCTTGGATGAATGGAGAAGCATGGCATAAAACTCTTGTTGAAAGGCCGGGAGAGAAATAACAGCACAAGCGGAAACCATCGGAAACCAAAACGGTATCTAAAATTGAACTACACAAATCAAGGACCCAGCGAAATCTGACGGCGATGCTGTATGTCCCAGAGACCGATGATGACGTTGATGAGCCAGTTCAGGTTGCCCCAGATCTTATCCGCGTCGTTGATCTTGGAAATAACATACAGACCCAATCCACTGATCATTTGCGCCATATTAATATCTTCTTCATTCTCAATTTTGATGCCCGCTCTGCTACCTCTCTCATTGGGCAGGTCCACCTAGCAGACCCGAGGCGGCTGGAAGGTCTGTGAATGCTTCGGGACGGCTGTCCGTCGTTGCCTGCGGTTGCTGCCGAGCGATGGAACGCCGCGGGTGGTGATCCTCAACCTGGCAGATGACTCAAGTCACCAGCAGCAGTCCACGCCTTTAAATTGCATTCTAAACCACGCTGCTTGGAGCCTAGAGAGAGGGAAGGTGTCTCCTGGGTTGAGCTTGCAGTTGAAGCGTGAGACAGCGTGGGGGTGCCGGAGTTCTCACCCTCGACGTCGGCAGAGTCAGCCGGCCAGCAGCGCAGACGTTTCCGTCCCCTGCCCTCGTCGAAAACCATATCGCACCATTCGTTCGAATCGCCGAGGCTATCGCCGTCTTCTACACGCTGTCGGCTTCGCCTTTTGGGGCTGGCACTTCGTGAACCTCCACCGCCATAAAGGTCAGATAGTCTTAAGCCTAACGTCTGCTCCACTATCCACTCCACCTCGGCTCCCTTATCGCTGAGGCGCCTGACTACCGCTCGGTTTGTGCCCGCGAGGACGAATGGTTTAACAAATATCAATATAGTCCACGCGAGACGCGAGAACATGTACTCGCGGCTAGTACCACCAAGGTACTGGAGGCGAGTGTTGTGGTAGAGATCAGGAAACTCCCCTATGTTGGTACCGAAAGTGTGAAGAACGTATGCTGAATCGGTAGCCAGCGAGCTGCTCGAATCCTGCCAAGCAGACCTGGGCTTCGAGACTATGGCAAACATACGGGTATCGAAGCAACGATGAATATCGGCCCTCAAGCGGATGATATTCTGGGAATCGTTTACGTCGCGCGTATCCACGCCATATCGAACTTATTAGAGAGAATAATAGTAATCTAGCCTACAGCTTCCAACTGAATAGCAGCTGGGAAGAAGAAAAATAATATTATAGACTATATTTAGATATCCAGCTAAAGTTATATCTAGATATCTAAAGTTAACCTTCTTACCTAAATAGGATCCTAATAGACTTTATATAGTATTATATATATAGACTTTTCCATATACTTATAAAGACTTCTCTTTTACTTCTTAGTTCCAAATAAACAGTATTTTGCGCCACCTCCTGGTTGAATAAGCTCAGGTCCAGCCCTTCATAATAGCCACATATAGCTGGAGGCTTCGCAATATCAAGCTATATAACAAGAACCAACAACAGGCATCTTAAGACATCCCGGCATAATACTGCATAGTCACAGTGACAGCCCCTCTCTTAGACGGCTTTCAACCCAAATTGGGGAAAACAGTGGTCCCACCTGATGACTGCATTGCATATCACCTCCTTGCTCTCGCATGTCCAACAGGCGTTGAGACGGGCCATAACATCTAGGTGGGAAGAATAAGAAGCCCGTGTTGACCCAACGGGTTTGTATTTCCCTGTCTCCTCCTATACCCGTTGTCCTCCATCTATTCAACATAACCCCCTCCTAAGGTTGAGTCAGCGGCAGGTACGTCGGCCTGGAAAAGTCGAAAGATGGCCGAGCAAACATCTTTCCTCTCTAGAGGATCGCCTCCAGCAGTACCCGTTGCAAAGCCCCTTGGAGACGCCGATACCGCACCGTCGGTAGCCACAGGCCCAGCGACACCTGGTCTAGCATCTCCCGATCTAACAGCCGCCATCGCCGCGACCGAAGAAGAGCCAAAGTCATGGACTCCTAGTCCTGTCATCGAGACTGATGAAGAAGCCGTTTCCGAGTATGGATTCGAGTCGCAATCTAACGCGTCAACTTCATTGTCGTCTAGCGTTCGCGACTACAACTTTGAAAATGGACGCCGCTATCACAAATATAAGGAGGGGCGTTACCTACTCCCAAACGACTCTTTGGAACAGGAACGCGAAGACATGAAGCATACCCTCGTTCTCTATTTGTGCGACGGAGCCTTGCATAGCGCGCCCTTGGAGAACCCTCAAAAGATCCTCGATATTGGGACTGGTACTGGTATCTGGGCTACTGATAGTATTGACGCCTCCATCCCAACGGTTGGACTTGAGCTGATAGGCATCTAGTGGGCGATGAATACCCAGAGTCCGAAGTCACCGGCGTTGACCTAAGTCCCATCCAACCCCCATTCGTACCTCCAAATGTTCACTTCTTCGTCGATGATGTGGAGGCGGATTGGACGTGGTCTGACGAGACATTTGATTACATTCACCTTCGTCATATGGCAGTAGCGTTGAAAGATTGGGACCGTCTCTTGTTTCAGGCGTACAAGTAAGTTACTGAGAGCTTGCTTATTATCGAGAAACGCTTACTAAAGTGGCTAGGGCCTTGAAACCAGGTGGCTGGCTCGAGGTCCAGGACATCGTCTTCAAGTTCGATTCCGATGATGACTCAATCACCCCGGAGTGTACTCTCAGACAGCAATTATATCACGTCGTCGAGGGTTTTGCCAAACATGGCATAGATATCAACATGGGAGCAAAATTGGGCGGCAAAATCCAGAAAGCTGGGTTCGTCAACTCAATTCACGAAATGAAAAAAGCTCCAATCGGCACCTGGCCAAGCGACCCAAAACTGAAAGGTGTTGGTAAATACTTCCGAGCTGTCTACTATGACTCGCTTGACGCCACAGCAAACATCGCATTTGTAAAGGGTCTAGGCTGGACAAAGGTAGAAGCTGAGGTTTTCCTGGTCCAAGTGCGCAAGGACCTGCTTGATGATAGGTTCCATACCTACCATGAGTACCATGCCTATCATGCTCAGAGGCCGTCAGGAAAGGGAGAGTAGAAGTGCGCATTCAGTTGAAATGCTGAAGATATCCCCAACCACGTACTCATCATTAGATAGCTACGCAGATACACACAAGAATCAAGAGTGATCGGATATGACGGCGAATGGCTATTAGCGATTAATAAATATACCAAGATCAACTAGACTAAAGTTTGTGAGACTTGTAGTCAGGGCAGGCTAGACTGATTTGCCTGCTTGTGAATGTCGGGAATGGACTCGGCAGGTTCATATCCGCAACCTCTGGTCTCATTGGTGTTTTGATACCCTCCTCATTCATGAATCGATTGCAACCCCACGTAATAAAGCCGCCATCGGGGCCCTCGTCGTCACCCTCGCAGGGGCGTTGAGCTATCTGATGGTTAGAGACATGAGTCGAACTCGCAAGGTCGAACAAACTCACCTCTGACAGGGCCAATCTTGCCTGCTCTGCCAAACGCAGCCACGCGAGGAGCATGAGCAGTCACTTTCTGGTCTTTCGACACATCGTCATCGAGATAAGACTAAAGTTGGTGAGGGAGGGGCCACTGTCAGATTCGGCGCTTGGGAATGGCTTCCTTCGATAGCACTGTCTTACCTGTTGCACAGCCAAAACCTCGCTGCAGCTGGCTCGCACGCGGTGACTCCTATCGCTAGAAATAAGCCGTGAGTTTTGTAGGCTGGTTTGGCAGCGCTGGAGCGCAGTAGTAAGTGAAGGCTTCAGCCGAGTATCGGCATGCGTGTAAATAAACGAATCGCCCTTGAGACTTGACGAGATATACACGACCTTGCCCATGGCCATAACCCCTACCATACTAGGCCGGTAACTTAGTTGGATTTTATCGCGTTGGAATTTGCCTTGCATTTCGTGAAACGCAAGTCGCGCCAGCCCATAAAGTTGCGCGTCATTGAAGAGCGTTTCAGTGTCTTGGTCGAAAGAGAGCCTCGCGGAGTAGACGACACGCTTCGCGTCGGAGCGAGCTCCTCCATCGAGAGCCATACCGAGTGTCTGGGCAGCGACATTCCGAAGGGTAAAGATGAGGAGGAGTATTGAGAGTAGATCGTTTCTCCGAGTAAAGGAGGAGCTTAGCCACATAATCCCATTTGCCAGTGGCCGAACACCTCCAGAAATGGTGGTGTCAACGGGCAATTCGAAATAGCTGGGGAAGAGGCTTCTAGGGAAAGACTGAACCGAATAGCACAAAAAGAATGATCGCAAAGCTACTGGGCTAGGTTCACTGCAGCGCCAACATTGAAAGTGATATAAGAATTATTCGAGGCTAGCATTCGGGTTATTGCAATCGGTTTGAAATTCTGCAAGTGGACTCACTGCGGCCATGACTTGCTTGTATCTTATCAGATGATAGAAGGTCAGGTCAGGTCAACTAAGGACCCAATGGTCGGGTAAACTATACCCTCGAAGTAATATCTGGAAAAGTGGCAATGCAAAGTATGGAGAGAATTGCCAGGGCAGCAGTGGGCAGCTGGTTTGTTCCATTTAGATTGGCTGTACACGTGTACGTGTCATCAGGATACCCTGACTCTTGGTATCGGCGTGGTCCGAGATAACGCAATAGAATTTGGCCGACACGAATTAAGAGAGTGGATCTATGACGGCGACACCGGTATACACCTATTAGTAAGTTAGCCTGTTACACGCCGACCGTCGCTAATATGTACAACAATATCCGTATGTATGCTAAGGCTCGAATTCGAGGATCTCTCTAAAGCATAAACAGCTTGTCAAGTTGTCAATGGTCAGTCAAACATGGGGTTCGCTTGACTAGATAATTGCGGTGCCGACAATCCTCATAGGCGGAATTTGGTGGACATAGGTCTCTGCTTTCAGAATGACTCGTTGATCGGCATTAACTACCCGGAAAGAGGAAAGGCTGCCCAGGCTTGATGAGGGGTCAACAATAAGATTGCCGACCTTACCTCACTGTGGTTGTGTAGGCAAAATTCTTCGGGTGAGGACTTTAGCGTAATAATCCTTACAATGCGAGCTTGTCGTGCTTGCTGGGCTTGGAGCAGTTGTTGCCCGTCGTCGCTGGCGATCTCAGAAAACGCTACATGTACTTTCTCACAGCCAGTCTTTCGTCTCGTCAACCTTGGTCATTTTTCGTCTGCTTACATCGCTTTCTTGCCATGAGGTTGTACTTGTTGGTTACCTTTGGGATTTTGTCTTGGTCCTCATTGGCTCTGGACACTGTCAACCCCGATAAGTCAAAGGTAAAAGTGCATATCTTTCGTGCCATCGACCAATGTCAGCCAAGGGTATTCAACCAGTGTCGCAAAGACAGCAACGCTGCTCGGCGTTGCTTGACGGCCGAGAAAGATCAAGAGTAATCAGCACGTATCTTTTCCGCCGACTGATCTAACTGGAAGAGTAGGGGTAGAACCGAGTCCCTTTGCGTTTACAGCTGTGCTGCAGATTCGCCTTGTTTGTCGCAATGCGCTGCTAGTGATGGCAAAGCATGGTGTGATAGACTGTAAGTAACCGTCTGTGGTACCTGCAGCATTATTTGACGTTGAAGGATAGAGAACGATGCATCTGTGACAATGGCTGGGACTCGGCTCAACCAGCTCCTCTTGACCCGTATGACCTGTCATGGGTGCGGAAGTGGGCAGCCATCGGTGACTCTTAGTAGGTCATCAATAGAAACGAAGCCACAGATCCTCGGCGACAGCTTTACTGATTCATTGTCGTAGCTCTGCTGGCATTGGCTCCGGGAATCACTTAGGAGACTCTGGTCACTGCGACCGTTATGACCAATCCTACCCAGCTTACATACAGACACACGAGCTTCTGCCTCAGAGTCCGCCGGCGCAGTTCGACTTCCTTGCGTGCTCTGGAGCAACGACACCGAAAGTATTGAGGGACCAAGTGCCTCAGCTAGATTCGGACTACGATTTCATCACGGTCAGCACCGGCGGCAACGACGTCGGACTCGTCCGCATCCTCAACTCATGCATTTTTCAGTGGAACCCCTTTTCCAAATGCGACAAGGACTTGCGGAAATCAGCAGACAAGATACGCAATCGGCTCCCCGGGAATCTCGACGGCCTTTATAGCGCACTCAAAACCAAGGTTAAGCCTGGCCGAAAGGTTTATGTCACAGGCTACGCCCAATTCTTCGACAATTCAACCACCGCTTGTGATCGTGTCAGCTGGGCTTTCTGGTGGAATTTCGGCAACAAGGAAAAGCTTACTGTTGAGAGAAGAACGATGATGAATGAGCTGGTAGCAGCTACTAACAGCGCTATTGAGGCGGCCGTCAAGAGAGCCGGCGATCAGTTTGAGTTCGTCGGCTACGATCAGTATTTCTCACTTCTAGAGGGTCGATTCTGCGAAGTTGGTGTGAAGGAACCTAGCAAGAACCGGAACGGTCTTCTTTTTTTTCAAATGCGTACGTCCTCGAACGACCCTACCAATCTGGAAGGGCGCGACGCCGGTGACGCTGACACAGCGCGGCATGAACTGGATGAGAAGGGCAGCTCTGGGTCCTTGGCTGGGAGAACAGTCAAAACAAACTCGGAAAGATTGTCCTCAGACATGATGCAACCGGAGGCTAAGTTGTCCAAGACGAGCAGTAAGCGGAAAAGATTGGCTGTCATTCCCGGCCATCGATCATGGAAAAGAGGCCGCTCAGAATCGATGCAACTACAAGAGCGCCAGGACGACCCTGACTGGCAGACTGTCGAGGAATACATCAAATCCTCTATCCAAGAGGCAAAAGCTCAGGACCCAACTTTGTTGACTTCTGATTCGGATAACCGTGCCTCGGACTCTTCATCCCAGGAAAAGAAGAAGATCAAAGTCACGGATATTGTACCCGACGAGATCAAGCGGGTATTTCACCCCCGTCCTGGCGGATATGCCGTTATAGCGAACTTGGTCATATGGCGCATCGCCGCGGGGGTGTCCAAGGAGATTGGAGGCCTTGCCACATTTCCAGGGGAAGCTGAGGGGTGTGCGGTCCCTCGGATCGGCAGCTTACCTGCATTGCCGTCTTCAACTGATGGTGTGATGCCAAACTGCGAAGCTACCGCGACGCAGTGCTTGAGCTGCCTGCGTAACGCCCACGGAGCCGAAGTGTCTGCATGCAACTTCAGATATCACTCTGATTGCCACGCTTGCGGTGGCGGTTACAGTTGCCCATGCTAGGTGCATATACATCAAATGCATATTCAATTGGCTGAGCCTGGGCTTGAGCGAAGTTTATGCACGGGTTCAAGCACAGCGTTCCCTTCCTCTTAATGTTGAGATAGTAGGTATGAATTCATCGGTTCTGACAACTCGGACTCGCATAGTATTGACGGAGGACCGAGTCTCAAACGCCAATAGGTTAACAGTGACGTGAAGTAGATCATGATCAACCACTTTACTACCCGTGATTCTAAGGAAAGGTTTACAGCCATTTATCTGAATGATTGAACCGTTTGGCATGCCGGTACTGGACTTTGATGCTGGAAAGACTCTATGGCGATGAGCTGGAGCCATTCAACCCAAGCTGGTCCTTTCGGGCCGTTTCTCTCCGTCTCTCTAGCCAAGTACAGAGTGACAACTGAAGATGGAACAGCTGGCAAATCGTTCGTGTATCTTTAGACGAGATGGGGGTCGACTGATTGGAACCAAGAGTTACTGGTATTACAACTTGGCCGTTTTTCTCGTAGAAGTGCAGGACTGCTGGCAGACTATCTGTTTAGACATTCATCACGTACGGTGTGAGGCCGTTCTCCCTATTAAATTTGACTTGAACTTTCTCCATTACGTCACCACAAGCTTGGCCGTTGTATACCCGTTCACTCTCTGCGTCCTCTGTACTGCGCCAAAAAAATCAAATCCCACTTCACTGCCGCATATGGGTGGGTGATCTTGGTTTGGTTCGAAAAGACGATTGCCATCTGCGCCGGTCCTTCTTTGGCCAAAAGCCCTTCGGTTACTGTAGCTACATCACCGTGACCACGCTCGAGGCTTGTCAGCCCGAGCTAGTCGCCCCAAAACTTGGTGAAGCGGCAGGCGAAAATAACCACGCCGGGCCATTGGAGTGTTGGCAAATGGTCCGGAGCAGGGGAAGCCGTGGAAGACAATCATCGAGACACCACCCGCAAGGCCTCAATTTACCAAGAAGAGCGGTTCAGAGACAGCTCCGCATTCAGACGAAACCACGGGGTTTCAAGCCAGGGGAGCCGGCCCAGAATAGAACCTGTATGCGTCGATTCTGTCTTTGAACCCGAGAGGCTCAATGTCGAGGGTATCAACCAATAGAGCAGAGCTGGACTGTTAGTTCTTATCAGGAGCTGTTGTCTCGCACAGAGTCCCAGACTCTCTCCCTACTCAGTGGGAGACTATACCTCGGCTGGTTGGAATACTTGAGGACTTCTTCTCTCGCCCATCACATGTTGGCATTGGCATAATCTTCGTATTCGTTTGACAGCACTAGTCTGTAGTCGTTGATGCACCTATCAGATATGATTTGATCAACCGCACGGAACGCCTCGCCATATGGCACGATGGACGGAGACCAGCTGTTCCTTTTGGCAAGTAAGAGAGGCAGACAAGGACGCATGTTATAGCCGTGCTCGTTCATAAAATCGATTTTCGAAGTCCGGAGACTGCCAGACTTCCGAGCTCGGCTTCCTACTGTTTTCCCAGACTGTTTTGTTCAGGTCGTTACACGTATGATACACGATGCAGTCAAATACCGGAGCGCGGGGTTGAACTTACCATAAGTCCAACATGAGAAGGTAGTTCGTTGTCTAATGAAACTGGCACCACATGCCCATTGGACAACTGAGTCATGACTCGATATCCCTGAGCACTGAAGTAATCGATGATCCAAGGTTCGTTTTGTGGGTAGTGTGTCGGAATGTCTCCCCGGCGTTGACATAACGTCGACTGATGTATCTCTTGTGCCACGACAAGTTACACGATGATGACGAAGATCCGCTGACTGTGGTGACCCATGAAAGCAGGCGTGAGTTTAGGTCGACCAGGGGAGTCAGAACGATCACCTGGATAATCTACGTAGCTTCCTCGCTGTCCTTAACTTTGTCTAACAGTCAGCAATAAGCAGGCAGATCCAGCATCGACCAATAGCCGAAGGCTTGTTTGTGGAGTGTGGCCTTACCAGAAGCAATCCTTACGTCAAGAACCGCGGTGAGACGTTGCGAGCCAGACTCTAGGCCGAGCATGAAGTAAGTCAAGTGTGTATCATTGGGTTGCTACGATAGCGACAGGGTGCCATTGAAAAGCTGGCCTGCGTCAAGGATGAATTTGGAGTAGGTCTACCATCCATAGCCAAGTAGAAGTGAAAGTCTTTGGAAGCCTCTTACTAAGTGAACGGCTAGTCCAGCTGCCTCTGGGAATGCCGGTACTCTTTAGCATTGGTTTGCCCCCACTGCGAAATCCATGAGCAAGCCACGTTCACCAGCGCCTCCCATCGTAGCGCGGAAGATTGGGCGAAATGCTTCGGTTTTATATCCATAGATCGTCCAGTCAGTGGCTGCGTATCCAAAGTGGTATTAAGCCAAGAACTGAGAGCCGCCGGCTCCGACATCAGCTATAGCACGCATGTCGCCCCGCACAACGCCTGCATCGGTGCTTGCATCGGGTAGCCTGCAGTTCCCAGCAGTGTTAGCAACGGCTGCTTGTCCTGCTATATAGCACAAGTGACGAGCATGGAAGACTTGCCAATATCTGAACTTGGGGCGAAATTCCGCAACGGGGGTTTGGAAAGGCTTCGAAAGTCTCCTTCCCCTTGACAAAGTGCAAAGAGGAAGTGGCGAGAAGCCCAAGAAACAGAACGTTGTTCGTCATCTTCGGAATGCTTGTTTTGATGGTGACCCAGAAAGATTGAGGACATGATGGTCCTCGGACTGAAAAGATTGCATCTATCCATCATTTCACGTGTCTCCTTACCTGTTTGTATAGTCCATTGGGGTTGCTTGCGAACCTGATCGGACTCGGTATTCTTGTGCGTACATGTGGAAGCGCAACATCATAATGCGGAGAGTGGCGAGGTATACATCTTCGGATGATTTTAGAGCTCTCCCGGTCATTATTCCTATCCGAGATATCACATTCACTGGGCGCTTACAGACGATAACTTGATTGCGTTGGCTAAGCGCGTATTCGCCTCGGCTGCTATTACGCCAAGACCGTCGTCAAGATCGTACAAACATCCTAAATCGCGAATCTGAACCTGGGGCTCTTCTCGCCCATTGCTTCTATTTCATCCTCGGTCTTCCCGTCCATGAGATGGTCCATTTGTCCTGCGTCCCTCAGCTTGTTTTGTCTTCGGAAATGCAGAGTCAAAATGATGTTAAGCCCCAAAGAGACAACCAACATGCCCATGCTGGCCGCGTAACCAGGAATAAAACTGCTTCCGGCAAACAAAAAAGGGGCAGCTACGCCTGACGAATTGCCAATCGTTAGATGAAGACCGGTCGAGATGGCTCGCTTGCCATATCTGGGGTTGTTGGTGGGGACCCATGCGAACGAAATGCCGGCCGATGTAAAGATCCCGATGGAAACCAAGAAAGTACCGGCATAAGAAACAGCGTTTCCCTTGTTTGAGATGAGCATGCCGTAGCCCACGATGGACGAGACGATGGATCCCATGACAAAGTAACCACGGCGTTGTGTCAAGTCGCTGAACCGGGCACAGATGATGTAAATAACAGCCCCGACGGCATAAACCGGGACAGTCATGGCTTGTACTTCTGTGGCATTCCACTGTCCAAGTCCGTGGATGATAGTCGGCAGGAAGACGACGAAAGAGTATAGCATCGTCAACAGGGGGAAGAGGGCGAAGCAGTAGGCCCATGTAGTCCAGTCTTTGAGTCCGTCCTTGACATCGTCCATGTGCATCTCGCGGAGGTTGGGCGCCCTTCCGATCTGCTGCTCGTGTATGCGCACGAGGTTGCGTTTGTCCTCGTCGGTCAAGAACTTTGCCGTCTCGGGGCTGTTCGGGAGCACAAATGGGATGACGAAGCCTGTAACAATAGTCGGCAGGCCATTGATGAGAACGATCCACCTCCAGGCGTTCCAACCCGCATACCCGTTCATGAAGCTGATGCCATACGCCACAAGACCGCCGGCGACACCAGATGCTGCTGCCGTGCCGTAGAAGTAGGCGATGCGCAGTGCCAAACTGCGTCGGCTGTAGAACATTGATAGATAGAGAACCACGCCGGGGAAAAATCCAGCTTCAAAAAGACCCAGAAGCAAACGACAAGAAACCAAGGCAGCGAAGCTGCTGACGAAGGAGCTAAACGTGGCAATGATGCCCCACGCGATCGTGAGACCTGCGAGGTAGCGGGCAGGTTGCAGGCGCTTGATGATCATATTTGACGGCGCTTCAAACAGCTAAGTTTGTCCCACTATCAGAAATTGATTTCAAAAGCTGAAGTTGAGGAAATACTAGACAGTCGACTTACGCAGTAAGTAATGAATAAGACCGACACGGCCAGTTGAAACTGTCCTGGTCCAAGGTTTAAGTCGTTTTCGAGGTGAAACAGACGAGCGTTGCCAATATTGACTACAAGTCAATTCTGGTCAGATTTGGTGCTTCTTGCAATGCTACAGCTATATTAATAGTGTTGCGAAGCCTCCAGTCATATGTGGCTATATGTGGCTTCGTGTGGGTTCAGAGGTATTTAGACCCCTTCGCCCCATAGCTCCGTTTTAGAGAGATTAACCTGTTTTCATCACTCTGTGGTGCCTCCTTCGCGACAGTTATAAGCCTAGCTCTGGACGTCACGATACTTACATCTCACACTCCTATTTACAATATATAGAGGCCTGTAGCTAGTATAGTTTATTGAGTTTTATACCTCTTTTTTTTTTTACCAATTTTCACAATATTTACCTCTATTTTATAGCTTTCAGCTAGTATACTCCTTTTAAAATAAAGAGATTAGCCTGCATAGTTTATTTAACTATATTACTATATAATCTAAAATACTATCTGGGAGTATATTGATTCTGAGGTAAACAATACTCCAGACTTAACATAATATATACCTCCCCCACTTACGCTTGACGAAGTGCATACAAAGCGTCAAGAGGAAGCTTAAAATAATTTTATTTAGAAGTATACTAAATAGACTGTATAGTATTATACACACTAGGTAACTCTTAGTGAAGAAAAGCTAACATTTCTAGTTATTATTATAATTAAAGATATTTATAATAAGTATACAAACTATATAGCAGATTATAAGATCCATATAGTAGAGTGAAAGGAGCTTACTATAGGCTACTACCTTATATAGTAATAGATTAATAATATAATTAATTAAGAGATTTTAATAATAGTTTAAAGTAACCTTATTTATAAGGATAATATTTTAATTTAGACTTTAGTATGCAGCCTTAAAAAGTATATAGTATTTACACTACTTACTATAATTATAGTAATCTAAAATAAATACTATAGTATATTAGTAAAAGCTAAATCTCCTATTAATATAGAAGTTTAGTATAATAATTAGTATAGAGTGTTTTAATATATAAGGATATATAAGATTCTTAATATATAAGGAGCTTTTATAGTATAGATATTTTTAGAGGCGATTTCAATTTAACTTACTCCTAAATAGGTAAGATAATACCTCCTTAAGTTATATAGCTCTATTAAGTTAGGTAAGATACTATATAATATCCTTAAATATAGTATAATTTTTTCAGGAATTTTAAATTAGAGAAGGGTAAGTAATAATAACCTTAAAGTTTTTATAATATTTACAGAGTAAGCTAATTACTTATTAATTAGTAATAAAAAAATTATATAGCTTTAAAATAAAAATCTTTTATAAGAGATCCCTAAAGTAAGTAGAAGCTATAGAGATAGTAATATAAAATATTATTTTTATAGTAGGAATTATTATTAGCCTGTGAGGTAATATAGCTGCTTAGAGATAGTATTATGAGGCGTAAAGATTTTATATTAGGTAACCTTCCTGAAGGGTAAAAAAGAAGAGATTTTAGAAACTCTAAAAGCTTCTATATAGGAACGCCTCAGGGAGAGTCTACAGCTTAAAGGATAATTAGAGGAGAAGCTTTAAGTATCTTAACCGCCTGAGAATATTAAATACTAAGTGAGGTAAACTATAGTAACTACTAGTAGTAGATATAGAAGTAGCTTCAGCTAGTTAATATAAAGTAGTCTTAATCTATAGAGACTACCCTCAGTGGATATAGATTAGGAAGCTAACAGAGAGGTATATTATAGTAGCTACTAGTAGTAGATATAGGGATATCTCTTATAGTATATAGAAAGCGAAACTAGCCTATAGAGACTACTTACAGCAGATATAGTGCAGTAACGCTTTAAAACACTAGAGATCTAGTAATATAGCTAGTTTTAGTGTATATATTTAGCTTTATTTTTCAGCCTTGCGCCATACACGCAAGACTAGGGAGGTATGTTGCGAAGCCCCCAGCCACATATAGCTATATGTAGCTTCGCGTGGGTTCAGGGGTATTTAGACCCCTTCGCCCCATGGCCCCGTTTTAGAGAGATCAACCTGTTTTCATCACTCTGCGGTGCCTCCTTCGCGACAAATAGGGTTGGTAATCCGTACCTCGATTTATTATGTTTATAAGGTAAACCCACATGACTATCGGGATGATGCGGTAGTCCAGTTTCCGCAGAACCGCCCGCTCGGTTGCCTTGTCGACGATGTTGCTACAGGGTTCAATAGCCTGCTCTATTGTTTCAACTTGCCCAGATGATGTATCCGAGTTCTGGGGCCATGTTTGCTTCTCCGCGCCAACGGATGCGTCGAATGTGCTGATAGCTGCCATCTCACTGGCAGGCTGGCGGGTAGGACTTGGAAGAGGTTAAGTTCCTATGAGGGTACGTCAAATGACGATAGGAGAAGAAAGGGAGAAATTATCGACCTTGTGATGATGGTTTCGTTAATGAAAAAGATAGATCTGAGCTACGGTAGAAAAATGGGAGAGGTGTGCTTTTGACATTCTCTTGTACTGAAAAAGATGGCCCGGTTTCCAGTCAGCTTGTGTAGGGAAGGACATGTGGCCAAGCACCAGCTCCCAGACGCCAAGTGGTAAGCGTACGGCATGATTGCCACAAGTCTCAAGGGCTTGAATCCGTTGCTTATCTTAATGCTTGAGCATTCGTTAGGATAATCGTCATCCCTTTCTCCATGGGGTAAAATGTGAATTGGCAAAGACGATAGAATGGTTTGCTTGTCTATACGAGATCCTCTCAGGCTAGATACCAAGAGAATTGGCATGCGGGGAAATGTCTTGGAGGACAAAAAGTCCGGTGTGACACTCTTGATAGGCAGGGAGCCTTGGGGAAGTAATTAATTTCGACTTTTGTCTCAGGCAGAGATTACTGGTTGCAATGCCGCCGCGCCGTTGATGTGACTGCGTGGCGGCATTGCCATGGCGCTTGGCCACAAGGACAAGGAATTACTCTGGGAACGGCAAATGATTACAGCAAACATATTGACGGCTGAGCGGAAGCTGATGGCCATGGCCAACATGACACTCGTGGCCAAAGATTATTCGCGAATTTAATGAATGGCCTTTGATCGACTCTTACTCAGTGCCCATGGTAGATTGCCTCTGTGCCTGACCCTGGCTGCTTGCCTGTGTTATCTTGCGGCGCCGACTGAGGTTATCTTTGCCATTCGACACGTTCACAACCGACTATCGAGTCTCATCTCCTCAGGCTAGGTCCCGATTGTCTCAAAGGCCTTGGGACTTCCACCTCAGCGTGGAATGGCTTTGGTCGGTCGACAGGGTATATACTATATTCAAAGTGTTGATTCGGGTCACGTGGCTTCCTTTCCTCCGGAGCACTGTCACTCTGATTTTGATTGCTTCTGCATTCAGTTGAATCTCCCTGCTTTGTGTAATACTTGGCCTTTTAGTTCACCCTGGCTCCGAGGAATACAAAGCAGAATAAGCTGTTTGAGGGAGTAACCTTGGGCCCTACAGTGCGTTGGGCCAGGAATGAGCCTTGGCCCCTGGCCTCTCGTAGTTGTATTGCTGTCACTGTACTCCAGAAGAACTCTGTCTAACTGCGATGTATATCTTAATGAAGTTCCGGACAAGTGTTATATGTGATCTTTTGATGTTCTGACGGCTTCTCCGACTATCACGGCAGAACGCTTTTTAAAAAGCTTATCCGGCCTAAGGTGCTTCTTTCAACTGGCTATCCGAGAGTCTGCTTGGTCCAAATTCCTTGATGTAGTTGCGGAATAGCAGAAATCAGCTCCGGGGACACCGTTGCCTCCTTCGAAGACTGGACGGACTGAAGGTAGTAGAATTTCGAACATGTGGAGCGTGTGCGTGGTGGTGACTGCTACATGCATTGTTTTGATCACTCGATATCGGTGATTCTTTACGTTATCGAACAATAATGCGGAACACAGCATGCCGACGTCCTTGATTGTTCCTACAAGAGACTGTCGTAATCCAAGTAGAGAGTTATCTATTCTGTATATATATATAGATAAGAGTGAAAATATATTTTGACTGTTCAGGCGTATGTTAGAGAAATGCAACACGAAAACCTATCGCGTATTGCATGCTCTGTAGTGTAGTATATTCCTCTTCTTCGCTCGAACGCTAATGTCGGACTGTCCAGCAGCTTTCTCTGAAATTATCCCATGGTTATAGGTGAGTTTCTTTACCGAACACTCGAAGTGGGAGGCTGTTCATCTCGTCCCAAGTACTCAGTCATACATGTAAACCCAGCGAGAAGTGATCCACCTGGTCGGTGTATCTACGTAGTTCTTCTTCTCTTCGAAGTCCCTGTGCTTGTAGTTCGGGGAATTTCCTAATTTGGAGATGACACCTCAAGTCAGCGGCTTAACTTCGGCGATTCGAAATGCGCAGTTGACGAAGAGGCTTTAAAACTTCCTGCTCTCATAAGGTTCATCCCTTCGATTGTCAACTCATACTAGAGTGAAGTATACCAGGATAGGTTCGCTACCGGCCGATACGGCCACACCCAGCATGGTACGTCGCCATGTGAAAACCACGATCAATTATTACCAAGACCCCGGAGACGGCACTTAGGCTTGGAAATTACCCACGGGTACCCAGCTGGATAATAGCCTATATAGCCTATAGGTAATAGTGGGTACCTATTAGGCCTGTGGGTAGTAAATAGGTATAGGTAAAAAAAAAGAATACTACCTATAGGTAATATTAGGTTACCTATAATTACCTATTATATATAATAGATAATTATAGATAACTTAAAATTACCTATAAATATATTTTTAATAGAAGAAAAAAATAGAAGAAATATATAAAATAATAAATATAAAAAGATAGTAATAATTACTATAATCTAACTAGAGATAGATGTAAATAATTACTATAAAAATTACTAGCTAGTAGTTTTTATAGTTATAATTCTCTTTCTTTTCCCTAGCTTTTAACTTTAAAAACCCTTAATATTATTTTAGTAAGATTACTTAGAGGAAAGCTTTACTATATAATCTTATAATAAAGTATTTTCAAGATTCAGAAAAGAGGGGAGGTCTGGAAGAGAAGGAAAATTCCTTTCAGAATCTTAAATACTAAACTCTTTATTATCATTTTAGTTATTATTTTTATTTATTTCTCTATTAGAAAAATTACTAGTTATATCCTTATTAATATTCTCCTTAGAAAGAATCTTAATTAAGAAACTAATAAGTAACTAATTAACCTAGAAGTAACTTTTTATTTTAACCTTATCTAAAAGATAACTATAGTTAAAAATAGTATAAATTATATACTAATATTCTTCAGCTATAATAATAACTTTATTCTCTTTATTAAATATCTCTTCTAGCTGAAAGTAAGATAGCTAGATCTTTTTTAACTATTTAACCTTAATAGTAAGAAACTTAAAGATTATTTTAGCCGAGAGATTAAATTAGGAATAGTAGTAGATATTATATATTAAGCTAAATAAATATTCAAGAGAAATATATATAGCTTAAATATAGAGATAATCTGTAGCTATAATATAAATATCCTTAAACTGGGGATATCTATAATTAAATTTTATCTAAAAAGCTTAAGCTATTTCACTAGTAAATGTAACTAGAGAATATATTAGGAATATTTTTATAATTAAATAAGTAAGATAAACATACCTATATTAAAATATTTATTACAGATATCCTAAGCTTACTATATCCTTAATTAAATATTCTAAAAATAATTAACATAGTTAATTACTATAATTAATTACGATAAATACTTTTTTTATTAAACTACTAAACTATATTACTGTTACGACCTGTTGGAATTATAGGATTAAGAGATATCCCGCAGGATACCTAGTAGTTACAGAACCTTTATATATAAGATAATATAGAAATAATAGAAGCTCCACTCAGTATAGAAGAATTATAGTATAAATTATATAGAGATAATAATAAGGTAATCACTCTATATATATAAGAGTGATTAGTAATTAATTACTAGTAAGTAGTAATTAGTAATTATTATACTAGGAATTAGAATTTATATATAGAATAAACTTAAATCTATTTAAAGTTAGACTTTTATAGCTTTTTAGTAATTAACTTTATAATTATCTTTAAATACTCCTAGCCTTATCTTTTAATTCTCTTATTAGACTTATATCTAATTACTATAAGCTCTGAAGATCTAATCTTATTAATATTATAATAATATTATTACCTATATATTATAGTCTTAATTTACTACTAATAGACTTACCTCTACTAAACCTAAGGCTAACTATAATATTTTAATTACTTCTGTTTAGTAAGTTAACTTTATAATATTTACTTAATAATGTTTAGGAAAGAATATTATTATATTTACTAAATACTAAACCTTTTCTATTTCTTTTAGCTTTTAGAGAATATTCTCTTAAGGTAAATAAATTTATTAAACTTTTAGACTAGGAAATAAAAGATATTAAACCCTCTAGTAATAAAGAGGATAATATTACTAAGCTTATATAATAACTTTAATAAACTAATAGAAATATAGCTAAGATATAGGAGATTATTAATAATAATATTATAGAAGTTACCTAACTTTAGTAGAATCTCTATAATAATCTGGATTAGTAGTAACTTCTTACTTTCTAGTAGGAGGTTAATATTCTTTATACTACTGCTAATATTATTTAGACTTTAGTTAAGTTACGTAAGAAATTTTAACTTAACTTACTATAGATTTTTAATAGAACTTCTAAATACTTTAAGGGATTCCTTACTTAAGTTTAAACTTATTATTAGTTTTATAATTTCAGTTTTAAAAGTAAAGCTAAATAAGTTATTTATACTACTTTATTCCTTAAAGAAAGAGTTTTTATATAGTTTAAATTTTATTTTACTAATTTTCTTACTTATAAATAGAATAGCCTTAAGTTAGAGACTTAGACTATCTTTATAGGTTACTATAGTTTTAAAAATACTCTAATCTTACTATTCTAAGAACTAGATAAGTAATAATAGTATAAATAAGATCTGGCAGCTTTTAAGTAGAAAGATATAACTATATACTATATAGCTAAGTTTAGATATGTCTATATTAAACTTAACTATACTAATAATACTAAGACTTTTATATTCTACTAAAACCAAAAGAAGATATTAATGATAAATTTATTAAATAAAATAGATTTAGTAATTTTATTATATATATAGAACTTACTATTAAGATTAATAATTAATTTTTTAAGTATTACTATAAGAAAGATAAATAGTAATAATCTTAATCATCTAATAGTAGATATAAGTATTAAGGATTACTATATAACTACTGAAACTAATATTATAATTAGGGAACTAGATAATAATTCACTCTATAAATAAGTATATCTTACAGCTACTATAGTAAACTTATAGACCTTATTACTAAAGCTACTACTAAAAATAATAAATAATAAGACTTTAAATACTATAACTATAATAAACTAGAATATATAGCTAAAGACTACTACTTACTTAAATATTAGTAATAAGGATAACAATTTCAGCTAGTATTTAAATAAACCTAATAAGTTAATATCACTAAGAAGGAAATACTTTATACCTCTCTAACTTAGATAGCTTATTTTAATAATACTTATATTATATATTAAGAATCTAAGGATAATATAGAATAGTACCTTAAGAATCTTTCTGGATAATTAGGATAATATACTAAAAAGATACTAATAATAACTAATATTAAGAAAGAAAAAGAATTTGCATTAATTTCTAAGTGAGACTAAATATAAGAAAATAAAATAGTAATCTTATAGCTACAGATAGCTGAGAGAGAATTTTACTATAAAATCAGTTAAATACCTAATAGATAATTTCTATAGAGAATCTAGTATTAGATTCAGTAGAGAATTAATATTAGAGGAAACCTACCTCTTACTTAAGCTCTCATATAACTACTTGAAATAAGTAATAAGATACTAACAAAAATCCTCACTATAGTTAAATACCATAGGTTAGAATATAAGGTTGAGAAATAACTTAATAATTTCTACTAGTAAGGATATATTAAAATTAGTCTAAGAATCTATATTAACTTAAGTAACCTATTAAAATTAATTAATAATAATATTAAGCTAGATAATAATACTATTAAAAACCTAGGATCCTCTATTTTACAGTAACTATGTAGTAATAAAAGTAAGTAACTTAGAATTAAGAGTATTTACTTAACTTAAGATAAGTAATTTATTATATTCTATAAAGTTCCAGATAACTAAATTCTATACTATCTTAAGATAATCCTCTATTATATAGACTATAAACTTCTATAAATTAATTACTTAGCTTACTAAACTATTTTCTAAGTATATTATATATAAGATAATTATATACTATACTTTAGTAATAAATTTGATAGATAATTCTTCTTATAATGATTTTAGAATAATCTAATTCCGAATATATATCTTAATATAGATCTACTATTTTGGAAACTTTAGTATTTTAATAAAAACTATTTTAAAGTATTTATATCTAGTGAAAACTACCTTATAGTATATATAAATAATATTATTAGTAAATAGATAGACTGTAAATCAGACTACTATATAATCTATTATATTAATAAAGTAAGAGAATAATATTATTAACGTAATAAACTTTAGGAATAAGAAAAAGATACTAAAGATAGACTTATATTTCTAACACTAAAATATAAAAAATTAATATTTAGTAAGATACTTTAAGAAGGAAGGATTATAACTTACTATTATAAAAGTAGAATAATATTAGAATAGAAATTGTGAAAGGCTGGACCTAAGCTTATTTAACTAGAAAGTGGCGTAAAATACTATTTATTTAGAACTAAGAAGTAAAAGAGAAGCTTTCATAGGTACGTGGAAAAGTCTGTATATATAATACTATATAGAGCTTACTGGGGCCCTATCCGGACGAGGGGGTTAGCTTCAGATACCTAAATACAGCCTTAGCTAGATATCCAGATATAGCTTATAATATTACCTCCCTCCTCCCTAGCTGCTGCCTGGTTGGAAGCTATAAGCTAGATCTTTATTATTATCTATAATTAGCCTATATATTATTTTATACTACTTTAAAGCTACTATATCTATAATAATATTAATAAGCTTCTATATAGAATTTATATATCTTTCCTATTTAATAAAAGTTTCTTATTAGTATCCTCTCCCTATTTAGTATATCTTTATAGTAAGAATATTTTTAACTAACTATTTAACCTTCCTGTTATTATCTATTAGTAATAGTAGCTAGCTATTAATTATACCCTACCTAAGTAGTAGATTAGTAGTAGTTCTCTAGAGTAAATCTATATAGAATTATAAGTAAAAAGACTCTAAGGTATCTAATTTTATAATATACAGTAAGAAGATCTTTACTATTATATACTTATAGTATAACTAAGCTAGTTTTTAGTTTAGCTTTAGTAACTTATAGTTAGATATATTTAACTATATCTTATTACTAACTTAATATTAATCTATAGGAAACTAAATTTTATTCGCCTAAGTTTCTAACCTCTACTGGATAGTAACTATCTCTATATAGATATATATTATTATTAACTATATTCTCTCAACTAGTTAGTAAGCTACAGCCTTACTACTACTAAGTAATTCTATATACTCCTTAGTAACTAGGATAGAGTTAATATAATACTTATAATCTATAAAGAAAGATATAGTCTCTGTTATATTATACTACTAGTTATAGAAAGTTAACTATATAATAAATAATAAGTTACTTTAGTTATCCTAAAACTAGCAGATAAATACCCTTAAAACTATTTAAATCTCCTAGTTATACTATTCTGTAATCCTATTAGTCTATAAGTAGTAATTAGTATTTAATAGGTATATAATATCTATTAACCTATAGAACTCCTTCTAGAAGTAAATTACTTAGTTAGACTCTCTATTACTTATAATAGAGTATAATATTCTATAGAATTTATAATAGTAACTAAGGAACTACTAGGTATATACCTCTATCTCTATTATATCTATCTCTTCTAATATAGAAACCTTACCTAATTAGTTAATAATAACCTAGAGGTAATAGTTACTTTATCCTTTTATAGGGAGTAAGTTAGTAATAAAGTCTATTAATAGATTAGAATATAACTAGTTAGATATTAATAGAGACTTTAGAAATCCTTTCTTAATTTACCTCTAGATATAAATACCTCTATATATATTATAATTATATATAAATTAGTAGATATTTTATAATTATCTAAACTAGTAAAACTATTAGCTTATAATTTTTAGTATATTATTATATTCTAGGTAGCTTATAGGGGAGAAGTTATATAATTTCTATACTAATTTAGTTCTAAGTTTATTAAGGAAGCTATTACTTTCTTTACTTTCTAATATATAAAGTTTCTCTCTGAAAGTAAATTATCTTAGTATATTAATAATATATTTAGTAATCTAGATTTTAATATAAAGGTCAGAAAGGAAGCTATACTCTCTCTACTAAATTACTATAAAGATTTATTAGTATAAAAAGTCTCTCTCAGTAGTATAATTTTATATTTCTTATAGATCTAGTTTTCCTTTAAAAACCTAAGTATTAGTAATATTTATATACTCTACTTAAAACCCTATAGGGATAGTAGTATCTAGGATAATCTATATTACTTATTTCTATTATTTCTTATTATCCTACTCTTTAGGGGTATTCTATTTCCTCTAGGAGAGAGTATTAGAAGCTACTATCTAGATATCCAATTAGTATTTAAGGTAAAAGTTATATTAAGATAATTTTTCTACCTACTAACTCTACCTCTCTATAAGCTATTATTTCTTTATAAAATACTTAAGATCCTTATAGTTAGTAAGGATCTTAAATTTCCCAGTACTCTACAGTTTTACTCTCTACACCTAGAAATATTCTAATATTATAAGGAGTTTCTTATTATAAATTAGGTAATTAAATTCTATAGAAGTTAGATATTAAGAGTAGAAAGCTACTAGATACTTTACTCCAGTCTTATTAGCTTAAGTGTGAAAAGCTGAACCTAAGTTTATTTAACCGGAAGGTAGTATAAAATACTATTTATTTAGAACTAAGAAGTAAAAAAGAAACTTTTATAGATATATAGAAAAGTCTATATATATAATATTATATAGAGCCTACTGGAGCCCCACTCAGGCGAGGAGATTAGCTTTAGATATTTAGGTATAACCCTAGTTGGATATCCAGATATAGCTTATAATATTACTTCCCTCCTCCCCAGCTGCCATCCAGCTGGAGACTATAAGCTAGATCTCTATTATTATTTATAATTAGCTTATATATTACCTTATATTACTCTAGAGCTACTATATTTATAATAGTATTAATAGTGTGATAGGCTTGGGTTTCGGCTGTAGGTTTTAGTTGTTATGTAAGTAGTATATACATATAGGCTGTAAGTTTACATCTGTAGCGCCAAACTTAGGAATAGTAGCAGTATATACAGAATTTACACACTATACTACTCTATACAATCTAGAATACTACTTTTACAATTAAAACGCTATTTACACTGTAGATTTACGAATATAGTGCTCTTGATTTAATATATTTTTCTAGATTTTTCTCCCTATTTTCTATTACCGAAGGATTAGGTTTAGGGGAGGTTGTTTTATTTTGTTTGTTTAGTTATTCCAGCTCAAGTAACTAGCGCCTATTTCAATAATACCTAGAGGCGGATATATCTCTTTTTGGTCCCTTATAGATTAGGATAAGGAGGCATTCTTATACTATCTTGGATAAGTTAAAGTTAAAAATCATAATATAATATATTATCTTAACCAGCTAGATAACACTAAGAACCTTAAAACTTATAGATAGAGCTTTTTAAGTCCTGCATAGCTATAATAAGCTTATTTACAGACCTAATACTAATAAATAGTGAAGAATAATAGCTGCATTTTAACTGTAAATTAGTAGGAATGTGAAAAACCCTGAAAGTAACGTAGGGAACTTAAAGATATATCTATCTTTTTTTTATGAAAGTGGAGTAAAGCTCCCAATTTAGCCTAGAAAGTAGTATCTAATTTATAATAATATAATAAAGAAGATAAGGAAGAATTATATATAAAATCAGAAAATTTAGAATAGCTTATTAAGCTGAAGGAAGTTTTATGAGACTGATAAGTCTAATAAAGTTACTCTGCTTGATCCTTATTAAGAAGCAGCGAAATAACATAAAAAAAGGTAAGTTAATAAGGAAATAGATTACTTATAAGATAGGAAGATTTACAGAAAGGTGATAAAAATATTATATAATATATTATAACTAAAAAGTAGTGAGATAGGGAAGGTTATAGAAGATATAAGTTTATACTACTAATATTAAAGTCTGAAGGAGAAGAATAAATTTATAGGTCTAACTCCACATAAGGATAAAGATAGAGTATTCAGGAAAGCCTAAAGAGAAAATACTAGAGGGATTAGTCCTGATTGAAGTAGCTACCTTTTTATAACATTAAAATTTACTTTATTACTATATACTAATAATTGAAAAATAACCAAAAATATAATATTTACTATAATAACTACTAAATAGTTAAATACTAATAAGGAGAAGGTTCCTAAGCTTCCCTAGCTAATTATTATTAGTCTGTTATACTGGCGACTTTTATAGCTTTATAATTCCGTAAGGGTATCCATTCAGCTATGTTAATCTGGATATCTAGAGAGTGGCTATTATGAAGTTCCTGTGGGAAGAAGTTATTACATAATATAGTCTCTATAGCATGCTTATCATTAATAGCGGCCCTAAGAATAAGTAATATATTATCAAATTCAATAAGCAGTATAGTATAAAGTAATAAATTATCTCTACCTATAACCTGCAAGCTAATGGAGTTATTAAAGTTAGTTACCAGCTGATTATCTATATTTTATTAGTATAGATAGCAGGAAATAGCAATAAAGATCCTCACTCCCTACTGCCTATAATGCTATTTACAGATTAGATAATAGTTCAAACTTTAATAGGAGGATTTTGGACTGAGTATCAGTATGAATAAAGGAGGAGGAATTATAACTATAGATTAGAATATTTACTTAGCTGGAGAAGAATAGAGAGAATGCTGTAAAGATAATTACAGACTAACATAAGAAAGCTGTAGATAGTTTTAACGCTTATCAGGCTAATATCCTTTAAGAAGATAGACTGGAAGTTAGGAATCTTATATTAGTTTACAATATAAAGAGGATTATTAATAAGTTATTAGAATATAAGTTTAAATATTAATAAACTAAGTCTTTTTATATACTGTTATGTATACTGGATTCTTCCTTATATAAGCTAATCATTCTATCTAGAGAAGAAATTTAAAGTTTAACTTATAGTGGAAACTACTTACGAAAGTTTATTTAAATACTAGCTGGATACTAGAAACCTACTAATCTAGATATTTGCAGATCCAAACTGGAGTTAGAACTAAAGAGAATCTTTCTAGCTAAAAGAGAACTAATAGGTATTAAGGAGGAAGAGGATATAGAGGAACTTATAGTCCCGGGTGAAAGTAATAATAATAATAATACTATACTACTAACTTACAGATAAGTATATCTCTTAAGTATCAGAAAGATTACTAATCTAATACTAAAAAATCCTATGTTTAAAGTTTGTTTTTTAGGTTTAAATCTGGAAAGGAAGGTAATATATCTTAAAATACCATTTCAGAACCTAGATTTCTTACCTATTAGTATCTAAAATGTTTTTATGCTGATTTATAGGTTTATAAGATAGTTTTTATTTGTATTTTCTTTTCTGTTTGCATTATATGGAGGTTCTATTTCTTCTGGCTTAAGATTAGAAACCTTAGATTCTAAAGTATTCCTCTAAGTTTTAAGGAGGAAGACTATAGAAATAATATTACTATTTCACTATTTCTACTATTTTAAATAATTAAAAGCTAGCTTTAAGCTTTAATAGCTAAAGTATTCTTATTTTTTTTTGTGGAGCAGAAGTATTTATTTAATTATAATAAGAAAATATGTATTTGAGGAAATATATTAAAAAATAAAAATAGTTAGGAGATTAATTCCTATTTATATTTACAGACTTATTATATATTTGCTATTTCCTTTATTCTAGTATTTCCTTTATTTCTAGATCTTAACTGAAAGTTTCCTACTGAGTGACTATACTTTCTTACTGCACCTTAATATCCTTTTAGATTCAAGAAAGTAGCTTATCTTAAGGAAGCTAGAGAGGAAGCTTTCATATAAAAGTATAGGTAGTATATATAAATATAGCGTTAAGAATATTATAGATCTTCTTTTACTTAGGAAAAATAATATTAAGAAAGTGAGGGAAATTAAGGTAAGCTACTTCTACCAATTTAGTCTTCTTAAAGCTCTAAGGAATTTTAAATTGAAATATAGAGAGGCTATTATATTCCCTATTCAGCTGATAAGTATTATTAGGATACATATAACTATAACTCTATTACTATTAGATTTTAATATACTTAAAATTATAGATCCCTTAAGTTTTATAGAAGAAGTAGTTAGTATAGGGAGTTCTAAGAAGGAAGATACACTTAAAATAGGGTTTATAAACCTAAGAGCTAATTTTGTTATTATAAGTAATATAGACTTACTCTTTACAGTAACTATAAAACACTATATTTTAACTATTATACCTCTAAATAAAGAAGCTATATATAGTAACTAGCTGACTGAGAATTTTTTAAGCTTATAAGCTATTAGGAAGGATGATATTCTAGTGAATAAAGATTTAATAATAAAGTGTAAATATCCCTACAGTGTGTGAATAGACTCTCTTATAATCTTAATAACCCATAAGGGTATGCTAAAATATCACTTACGTAACTTGAGGATCCTTCTTAAGCTGAAGCTGAGGTATGAATATAACCTTAAAATATTTATTCTGAGGAACAATAAGATATAAGAATATAAAACTAGTAATTACCTAACAATTAGTTAGCTAATAAGGAGATACTAGGTGATAGGGAACTTACTGTTAGTTTAGCTGATAGGATTGTAACTTATAGATATATACTACTTACTGGTTTCTGAGGCGTAGGGTAGCTAATATTATGAATTATATAGAAGGTACTTAGCTTCCTGAGTTCGCGCGAGCGAGAAACATTAATATTCTTACTTAAGATAAAGTAATTATACTGAAATATAGTAAAAGAAAGTTAATTATAGATAAAGTAAAGTGGAAACTAGAGAGTTATGGATAAGAAAGAGAGATAGAGTAAGTAAGGATTAAAGGAGGTATTTTTATACTTCTTACTGTAGTGAATATATAGTTATAGCTAGTAAGTTACTGAAAATTAGGCTAATTATAAGGAAGGAATCTTTTTATTTAAGGAGAAAATAATGCTTCTTAAGTAAATTAGTTAAGAGCTGTATATTCCCAGGCCTATAGGCTATTTAACTAAATACCTTCACCCTCTAATAATATTTTGACTTTCTCTCTCTTAATACTAATATTAATATTCTAAACTTCCTAAGTTTATTAAGATATCTACTTTAATGAAAATATCTACTATTATAAGCTTCATTAATTTTATAGTTTAAACCTGTGAATTATCTCTATATTACTCTCTTAATTTTCTCTCTAGTTTTTATCTATTTAGTAATAACTTTCCCTTATAATATTATAAGCTTAATAAAGTTACTTACCTCTGATAATATATATACTTTGGGTGTTAATTGGTGCTACTAGTAATTTATAAAGTTAGGAGCTTCCTGCCTACTTCCAGATCTGAAAACCAGGATAGAATTACTACTAACGATACTTTCTAGAAGCTAATTCTATTAAGAATATCTAAAAAACTATAATAACTAACTTCCTTTTTAAGCTAGCATCTATAATGAATAGCCTGCTAATCCTGATATTAATTCTAAATTACTAATAAATAAATTTCCTTACTAACTTAAGTTAAGAGGTATTATAGTAATAAAGCTCTTGCTGGATTACTTCTAACTAATAGTAACTTAGGATAATTATACTGTGAATATAGATAAGCTTTCAGACTACCTTTCTAGTTTCTATAATTTTTTTAGTTAAATTAAGTAGTGGGAAGGATTAATTTAGGAAACTTAGAGTGTGGGTTTCACCTAGATAATATAAAATTATATAGTAGATATTCTAGTTTACTATGTTGAAGTTAATAATAACTCTCAAGTGGCAGTAATCCAATATAGGAAAGAGTATAAGTAAGAATAATTTATTATCTTACTTTTCCTCTACAGGTGAGGTAGCATTTTAATATAGATAAGTCTTTTTATAGACTAATAATAAAGCTGTATGTAGTATTATAATATATAGTAGTCTGATAAGTAAGGTGAGGGGAAGTTTATTTCTATGTTAATATTTACAGATTTATATATAAAAGGAGGTAGAGCTAAGCTATAGTGTTTAATAGCTAGATAAACTTATATTATATTAACCTCTAACTGCCTTAAGTGGGTTTTACTAATAATCCTTTTAGACTGGATATAAGAAGTCCTCACTACTAGCTGGATCCTACTTAGAGGCTGTAACTATAATAGTATACTAACTACTTAGTAAAAGAAACTTACTTGGGAGTTTTATTTAGTTATTTTTAGTAGCTTAATGTTAGTATTAAATAGAATAATATGGGAAATATAGGATATAAAATATTATCTAGATAATAAAGCTAATAAAGATAAGTAAATATAGTAAATTTGGAGTGATCTAGCTAAATACTTTAATATTACTCTAACTAAGATAACTGCACTAATATTAATGCTAGTGTTAATATTAGTATTAAGTTTCATTCCAGTAAATAAAGTATAACTGACATTAGAATCTTCTAAAAAGTATTTGTAGACTCTGTAGCTACTTATTAAGTTTGACTTTTTATTAAAGTTAGTTTATGATATAATCTAGTATGCTGCATATAAAGGTAGGTTTCTGGAAGTATAGATTAGTAAGCTACTATAAGTATCTATAGGAAGCTATAAGTAAAGAAATAAGAATATAGAGAGGTTATTCTATCTTATCTCTAGCTTTTATAATTAGAAATATAATAGAGAACTTTATTTTATTAAAGCTAATAGATTAGAGCTTATTGTTAAGATACTAAGTAAAGGGCTGAAGTTTATACTGAATAATAAGTATCTTTTTATAGTAGAAGATTGGTATATAGATAGTAAGAATTTATAGAGTTATTTCCTAGGTTATTATAGTGTGGATCTAGGAATTAACTATTAAGATCCTGCAATATAATAATATATAGTTAAAGAAGATATCCATCTATATAATACTGAGGGTATCCTATAGATAGAAGAGTATTTAGACTTACAGAAGCTGGATACTTTTTTTCATGCAGGTCTATAAGGAAGCCTTACTATCTATTAGTCTGCCGGGATAGCTAATTTATAGTACTTAAAAGGCAGCTATAATATTAATAGTAGTTTTTTTAAGTATAGTTAAAAAGAAGTGAGCAACCTAATAACTAACCTGTAGGATATAGATATTACTATATTTCTTATTAGTAATAGTAATATGTATTAAGTAAACCTTATAGTTAACTAAACTAATAGTAGAGTCTATTATTCTAACTCTATATAAGAAGATTCTGGTAATAATTATTTTGTTAAAGTGGTGAACTAGCTATTATAGTTCTATTTTGGCGCTAGTGTGTTGCTAGATATAATTAAACTGCTGCGGGTGAATACTTAAGTTACGCCTATAGACCCTTAGTGTGATCTGTTTACCTGTAGCCTTCAAGTGGTAGAATAGTCCAGAGCCTTTATTTAAGATAGGGTCCTTAATATTATTAATTCTTTATAGTATTTATCTGACGAGCGGCACTAGCAACTAGATAAAGTTCCCTTAGTCTCACACTAGAAGTTAATTATTAGTAAATATTTTAGATTCTATACTAATATCTATAGGAATCCTCCCTTACAACTAATAATATAAATTTAGAATAACTACTAACTTTTTAGATACTTATTACTAGTTTTTAATACTAATCTGTCACAGCTGTTAGGAGGGTATTCATAAGTCTAAACGCTAACCCAGCTTAGTATATTATAAAAGTTAACTGCATCAGAGTATAAAGGGATAATATTAGAACTACAGTGAACAGCCTGAAGTAGGTCTTAATAATCTGATCCTACCTCTTTAATAGTAGTCTAGTGAAGCTTGAGGATTAGACCTCCTTCATATAGTCCTCCTGGATTTATATCTCTAATATCTATTTACTATACTCTCCTAATATTAGTATTTTATCTATTAGAGTAAATTCTACTATAAGCTAATTACTCTAAGCTACAGAACTTTATACAACCCTCTGACTATATAAAAGAATAGTTTATATACCAGTGAATTAATTACTAAACCTAGATTAAATAGAATACTCCTGCTAGCTCTACTATCTATATATTTTTGCGACTACCATAATAGGGAGAATAGCTGCAGTTAGTCTAAAAGCTACTCTAGGATAACTATCAGTATATATATAATAAGTAAATAAGGTTAGTTAGTAGAGATAAGGTGATAGAAGAGGATATATTAGAATAGCTAGGATAGAGGTAATTAAGATGCTATAGATAGTTTTGTTAGACTTACGATATAGGGTTTACTATAAGTCTAAGGGGAGGATTATAATAAGCCTAAGCTTCAGCTGTAGGCTTCAGTTATTATATAAGCAGTATATATACACAGGCTGTAAGCTTACGTCTATAGCGCCAGACTTAGGAATAGTAGTAATATACACAGAATTCACATACTATACTACCCTACACAATCTAGAGTACTACTTTTGCGATTGAGGCGCTATTTACGCCGTAGATCTGCGAATATAGCGCTCTTGATTTAATATATTTTTCTAGATTTTTCCCCCTATTTTCTATTGCCGAAGGATTAGGCTTAGGGGAGGTTGTTTTATTTTATTTATTTAGTTATTCCAGCCTAAGCGGCTAACGCCTACTTTAATAGGTTTCTATATAGAATTTATATACTCTTCCTATTTAATAAGAACTTCTTATTAGTATCCTCTCCCCACTTAATATATCCTTACAGTAAGAATATTTTCAACTAGCTATTTAACTTCCTTATTATTATCCACTAGCAGTAGTAGCTAACTATTAACTATAACCTACCCAGGTAGTAGATTAGTAGCAGCTCTCTAGAGTAAATCTATATAGAACTATAAATAAATAAACCCTAGAGTATCTAACTTTATAATATATAGTAAAAAGACCTTCACTACTATATACTTATAATATAGTTAGGCTAGCTTTCAGTTTAGCTTTAGTAACTTATAGTTAGATATATTTAACTATATCTTATTACTAACTTAATATTAATCCGCAGGGGACTAGATTCTATTTGTCTGGACTTCTAACTTCTACTAAATAGTAGCTATCTCTATATAAATATATATTATTACTAACTATATTCTCTTAACTAGCTAGTAAACTATAACCTCACTACTACTAAGCAGTTCCACACACTCCTCAGTAATTAGAATAGAATTAATATAATATTTATAATCTATAAAAAAAGAAAATTCTATTATACTATACTGCTAGTTACAGAAAGCTAACTATATAATAGATAGTAGGTTACTCTAGTTATCCTGAAACTAGTAAGTAAATATCCTTAAAACTACTTAAATCTCCTAGTTATACTATTCTATAATCCTATTAATCTATAGATAATAACTAATATTGAATAGATATATAATACCTATTAACTTACAGAATTTCTTCTAGAAATAACTTACCTAATTAGACTTTCTATTACTTATAATAAAGTATAATATTCTATAGAATCTATAGTAGTAACTAAGGAATTACTAAGTACACACCTCTACCTCTATTATATTTATCTCCTCTAATATAGAGACCTTATTTAGTTAATTAATAATAACCTAGAGGTAATAACTACCTTATCTTTTTATGGAGAGTAAGTTAGTAATAAAATCTATTAATAGATTAGAATATAACTAGTTAAGTATTAGTAGGAGTTTTAGGAATCCCTTTTTAGCCTACCTCTAGATATAAATATCCCTATATATATTATAATTATATATAAATTAGTAGATACTCTATAACTATCTAAGCTAGTAAAACTATCAGCTTACAATCTCTAGTATACTATTATACCCTAAGTAGCTTATAGGGGAGGAGTTATATAACTTCTATACTAATTTAGTCCTAAGCTTATTAAGGAGATTATTACTCTCTTTACTACTTAGTATCTAAAACTTCTCTCTAAAAGTAAACTATCCCAGTATATTAATAATATACTTAGCAATCTAAATTTTAATATAGAGATTAGAAGAGAGGTTACACTCCCCCTACTAAATTATTATAAAGATCTATTAATATAAAAAGTCTGTTTTAGTAGTATAATTCTATATCTCTTATAAATCTGGTCTTTCTTTAAAAACCTAAATACTAATAATATTTATATATCCTACCTGGAGCTCTATAGAAATAGTAGTATTTAGAATAATCTATATTACTTATCTTTATTACTTCTTATTATTCTACTTTTTAGAGGTATCTTATTCCCTCCAGGAGAGGATATTAGAAGCTACTATCTAGGTATTCAGCTAGTATTTAAAATAAAAATCATACTAAGATAACTCCTCCACCTACTAACTTTACCTCTCTATAAATTATTATTTCTTTATAAAATACTTAAAACCCTTATAGTTAGTAAGAACTTTAAACTTTCTAGTGCTTTATAGCTTTATTCTCTATACCTATAAATATTCTAATATTATAAGGAGTTTCTTATTATGAATTAAATAATTAAACTCTGTAGGAGTTAGATATTAAAAGTAGAAAACTACTAGATATCTTACTTCAGCCTTATTAACTTAAGTTAATATACCTCCTAGAGTATATTCTAAATAGTTTATCTCTACTATTATTAGAATATTAGGGTTAAATATCCACAGAATTAGTTCTATAGTAAAAAGTTATTTTAGTATAAGGAAAACCTCCTACTACTCTAATCTCCAGTTAAAAAAAACTAACTTCTAAGTTAGGTAGTTTAAAAACTCTATAATAATATTATACTAAAATATAAAAACCTTATAGTAATTTATAAACCTAAGGAAACTATAAATATCTTTCAGTAAGCTAGGGGGAAGCTAGTTAATAATAACTTCTAACTTCTTAGAATTATAAAAGAAACTCTTTCTAGCTATTATAATATACTTAATATACTTAACTATAGTAACTAAAAACTTACATTTTTTAGGATCTAACTTAACATCTATATTAGTAAAGTAGCTAAGTACCTAATAAACTTTCTCCTTATATTTTTTTTATAAGCTACTAATATAAATAAGGATATTATTAATATATACTATAATAAAGTTATCTAGAAACTATTATAGGCAGCTATTAATATACTATTAAAATATAATAGAGATATTAGTAAATCTAAAGAAGTATACTATCTATTTAAAGAGGCTATAATATATCTAAAAAGCTATTTTCTCCTAATCTACTTTATTAATTCTAATTTTATAGAATATAGTAATAATATTAAGCTTAATATACTAGTAGGCACTAGTAACCCTCGAGAAAGTCTCTAATATAAAGAGGAGGAAGTAATAATCCTTCTTTATAATTATATTAAAAGCTCTATAATCCACACAGAAGTATATTCTTCTACCTAGCTTTCTTATAAAAAAAACTAAAATATTAATAGAGAAACTACTTACTTTAATAAATTCCTTATTAAGTAAATCCTCTAGAGTTTTCTTAAATACTAAAAGCTCCTCCTGTAATATACTATAAAAAGATCCCTATAGGAGGTTTAGTTCCTATTCCTTATTGTTAGGAATTAATAGAATATAGTAATCTATTCCTAATCAGCTAGGAGGTAGTTAGTATATTAAACCTAAATAGAAACAATCTGGAAATTCCTTTAAAATATTTATAAGAATATAATCCCTTAGATCCACCTCCACTTTTAAGACTAATACTTTCTTAATATCCGCCAGACTAATAGATATAACCTAGTAGGAATTTAATACCTCACTAGTATACTATATAACATACTAATAGATAAATATAAATAAATTAACATTAAGTAGTTAAGCTAACTAGATCTCCTTAAACTATACTAATTTATCTTAATATTCTAGGTATACTATTATACTACTCTTCTTATATATTATCTATTAGGTTTCAGTATTATAAATAATATAATTATCTTCTATCTATAGCTGCTTAAAATATAAAAATAACTATAAACTCTCTATAATATAAATATAAATCTTCTATATATAACTACTAACTTTTAAAGTTAGAATAATTACCTCCTAAGTATCACTAAGTAATAACCTAGTAGTATATCTCTTTATCTATCTCTTTAACTTATTAACTAGCAGGAAGTAGAATTTCTTTATAAGGAAGATATTAATAATAATATAAATATTACAGTCTATATTAATAAATATATTAATAGAGTAACCTCTATTAATTTTAGTCTAAATAGTAGCTAACTACTAATTACTTACTTATTCTTTTTCCTATTATTTTCCCTATCTTATTACTTCCACTTTAGTTAGCTCCAGAGTCTAACTTCACTCTAGAGTTACTTTTTTCCTAAATCCTCACTATTACTAAGTAGAGTAATATTATCCCCCTAGTCGTCTCTAGTATAATCTAGAGTAGCTATAGCTTTTATAATTTTTATATTAGTTTTCTTATACTTTTAGGCTCTATAGTTCCTATAAATATAAGCTTTCTTACCGCACTTAAAATATTAATAGATATTCTAGTAATTTTTAGAGTATTCCTTAGAGGTAAAAAAGAAGCTACTAAAGCTTCAGTATTATTATTACTTCTTAACTACTTTAGTTATTATAATATTACCTTTTATATTATAAGCAGCAGGTCCCTAGTAAGGTAGCTAGTAGTATTGAAATGGGGTGGAATAATAATAATAAAAATAAATAAAAGAATCCTATAAAAGAGTGGCTGTAATAGCTATATAGCTATAGCTATATAGCTATACTAAAAAGGGGTGAAAAATAAAGAGAAAAACTAGCTTGTGAATTACTGCTGTAACTAGCTTACTACACTACAGTTAAATATATAGCTATATAAAGCTGTAGCCTTACGTACGGCCAGTGGCTACATAGCCTCTCTGTATGGCCCAGTTGGCTCTATAGCCACCTATAGCCTCATAGCCCCCAGGCCTATTATAATCCTCCCTATTTTTGAAAGTCTGCATCCCCACGTATTCAAAAATCTAGACAAAAATAACTAAAACCTAACTAGTCCCATAGAGTAAAAAAAAAAGTTGAAAAACGGATTTAAACTATAGCTTTCAGCTATATATATATATATATATAACCCCTTAGCCATAAAGCCCTTATTATTTATACTAATAAACTACTTTTATATTTATAAGTATTATTTCTCCTAGCTGGAAGTTTATTAAAGTCGCTATATAGAGTATATATACTACCCCTAGGGATATTCTTCCTCCCTAGAGTGGTTTTTCCTTTTGAACTAGGTATTTTTAATATAGTCTTATATACGTAATAATTGATAAATCGTTATAACTATAGAGCTGTATTTGGTTGGGTTTTATTCTTCTTTTTCGTGAGGCCTCGAGGGCCCTAGGGTGGTATATGTATAGCTGTAATATAGCTATAGCCTACGCAGCTATAGCTATATGCAGCTGTGGCTATATGCAGCTGTAGGTCTTACTAATTAATTAATATAGCTATAGCTGTCATTTTTGTGATTTTTAGGGGTTTATTCGAGGGATCTGTAAAATCTATAGTATTTATAGTATTCGTAATATCTGTGGTATCTGTAGTATCCGTGGGATCTGTAGCTTTCGTGGCCTACGTAGCTATAGTATATATAGCTAGCCCTCTTATTACTTTCGTTGATAGTAGGATGATATATTATATTGTGTTGATATTTTTTTGTTGAGATAGCGTAGAAGTGTCTCTCTATCCCAGCTTTGAAGACTAAGAGCAGAATAATCCGCCTCTGGGTACTATTAAAATGGGGTGGAATAATAATAACAAAAATAAATAAAAGAACCCTACAAAAGAGTAGCTGTAATAGTTATATAGTTGTGGCTGTATAGCTGTACTAAAAAGGGGTGAAAAACGAAGGGAAAAACTAGCTTATGAATTACTGCTGTAACTAGCTTGCTACGCTACGGTTAAATATGTAGCTACGTAGGGCTGTAGCTTTATGTACAGCTAGTGGCTACGTAGCCTCTCTGTATAGCTTAGTTGGCCCCATGGCTACCTATAGCCTTATGGCCCCCAGGCCTATCACAGTATACTAATATCCCCTTTATATATTTAAGCTTCTAAGCTATATTTTAAACTTTAGATAACTAAAACTTATACTCTATAATAAGATTAACTATAATAAATAACTTCTTAAAGTAGGGAAGTAGGATAGTCTCTAGTAGGAAGATCTAGACTATATTTAGCTATATATATTCTCCAGTATCAGCCAGAATTTTTTTAAATTAGGATAGAAAAATAGTTAGGTATTTATTTTCCTTCTATCTGAAACTCTATAACTAAGTAATAATATAAAACTAACTATTAGGATCTAGGTAAATTCTATTTAGATAACCTATAAAATTATTTAGATTATAAAAGTTCTCTAGTCCTCCCACTATATAGAAAGTTTTAACTACCTACTAAAAACTAAAATCTAAATAAAAGTAAATTAGATACTAATATTCCTAATTACTATTAAAGAAATAGTAATTAATCTTAAACTTAGCTTTTATCTATTAAGCTTACATTCAGTATTCCTTCTACTTACCTAAAATCTTTAGGAGTAGAGAAAGAAACTTCCTCTAGTAGTTAGCTACTAGCGGGAATATAATAATATTATCAACCCTAAAAGCTATTATCCTAATAGATATCATTCTAGGAGTTACTAGAGCATCCTAATATAAGCTAGAAGTATCTATTACAGTAGCTACCTAAAGGTTACTACTTATTATAATATCTCATTTTACTAACTTATACAAAAGCTTATTAATCCTCTAGTAGAGAGGATTTAAAATATACTATAACTACTACTGAAGCAGTTTACTTACAGAATTACTACCTATAGAAGTATCCTAGGAGGCTCCAGTATTCTTTATTATTCTTTATATTAATTACCTATTATATAGTATTATATCCTAGAAGCTACACTCAACTAGATTATATACTTAACCAGTAGGGAGCTACACTCTACCTAATATTATCTATATAATAAATAAAACTAAGTTCTCAATATATAAAAAACTAGACCTAAGCTTATTCAACCAGAAGGTAACGCAAAATACTATTTATTTAGAACTAAGAAGTAAAAAAGAAACCTTCACAGATGCATAGAAAAGTCTACATATATAGTGCCATATAGGGCCCACTAGGGCCCCACCCGAGCGAGGGGGTTAGCTTCAAATACCTAAACACAACCTTAGCCAGATATCCAGATATAGCCTAGAACATTAAGTTAATATACCTCTTAGGATATACTCTAAATAGTCTATCTCTACTATTATTAGAATATTAAGATTAAATATCTATAAGATTAATTTTATAGTGAAAAGTTATTTTAGTATAAAGAAAATCTCCTACTACTTCAGTCTCCAGTTAAAAGAAACTAACTTCTAAGTTAGATAATTTAAAAACTCTATAATAATATTATATTAAGATTTAAAACCTTATAGTAATTTATAAATCTAAGGAAACTATAGATACTTTTTAGTAAACTAAGGGGAAGCTAGTTAGTAATAGTTTCTAACTTCTTAGAATTATAAAAGAAACTTTTTCTAGCTAATATAATAAACTTAATATACTTAACTATGGTAATTAAGAACTTACACTTCTTAAAATCTAACTTAAAACTTATATCAGTAAGATAGCTAAGTATTTAGTAGACTTTCTCTTTATATTCCTTTCGTAAGCTACTAATATAAATAAGGATATTATTAATATATACTATAATAAANNTATAATAAAGTTATCTAGAAACTATTACAGATAGCTATTAATATACTATTAAAATATAGTAGGAATATTAGTAAGTCTAAAAGAGTATACTATCTATTTAAAAAAACTATAATATATCTAAAAAGTTATTTTCTCCTGATCTACTTTATTAATTCTAATCTTATAAAATATAGTAATAATATTAAACTTAGTATATTAGTAAGTAATAATAACCCTCTAGAGGATCTTTAATATAAGGAGGAGGAGGTAATAATCCTTCTTTATAATTATATTAAGAGCTTTATAATCCACACAGAAGTATATTCCTTTACCTAACTTTTTTATAAAGAGGACTGGAGTATTAGTAGAGAAGCTACTTATTTTAATAAATTTCTTATTAAGTAAATCCTCTAGAATCTTCTTAAATATTAGAAGTTTTTCTTATAATATACTATAGAGAGATCTCTATAGGAGGTCTAGTTTCTATTTTTTATTATTAGAAATTAACAGAATATAGTAGTCTATCTTTAGTTAACTAGGAGGTAGCTAATATACTGAATCTAGATAGAAAAAATCTAGGAATTCCTTTAAGATATTTATAAGGATATAATCTCTTAGATCTACCTCTACTTTTAAAGCTAATATTTTCTTAATATTTACTAGACTAATAGATATAACTTAGTAGGAACTTAATATCTCACTAGTATACTATATAATATACTAATAGATAAATATAAATAAATTAGTATTAAGTAGCTAAACTAACTAGATCTCTTTAAGCTATACTAACTTATTCTAATATTCTAAGTATACTATTATACTACGTTTCCTATATATTATCTATTAGGCTCCAGTATTATAAATAATATAATTATTCTCTATTTATAGCTACCTAAGATATAAAAGTAACTATAAACTCTCTATAATATAGATATAAATCTTCTATATATAACTACTAACTTCTAAAGTCAGAATAACTACCCCCTAGGTATTACTAAGTAATAACTTAGTAGTATATCTCCTTATTTATCTCTTTAACTTATTAATTAGTAAGAAATAAAATTTCTTTATAAGGAAGATATTAATAATAATATAGATATTACCGTCTATATTAATAAGTATATTAATAAAGTAATCTCTATTAATTCTAATCTAAATAGTAGCTAACTACTAGTTACTTACTTATTCTTTTTCCTATTATTTCCCCTATCTTATTACTTCTATCTTAATTAGCTTCAGAGCCTGACTTTACTCTAAAGTTACTTTTTTCCTAAATCCTTACTATTACTAGGTAAAATAGTATTATCTCCCTAGTTATCCCTAGTATAATCCAGAGTAATTATAGCTTTTATAACCTTTATATTAGTTTTCTTATACTTTCAGATTCTATAGTTCCTATAGATATAACTTTTCTTACTATATTTAAAATATTAATAAGTATCCTAGCGGTCTTTAGAGTGTTCCTTAGGGGTAGAGGAGAAGTTACTAGAGTTTTAATATTATTATTACTTCTTAACTACTCTAGTTATTATAATATTACTTTCTATATTATAGGTAGTAGGTTTCCAGTAAGGTAGCTAATAGTATACTAACGCTTCCTTTATATATTTAAGCTTCTAAGTTATATTTTAAACCTTAGATAATTAAAATCTATATTCTATAGGAAAGTTAATTATAATAAGTAGCTTCTTAAGGTTGGAAAGTAAGGTAGCCTCTAATAGGGAAATCTAAATTATATTTAGCTATATATATTCTTTAGTATTAATTAGAATCTTTTTAAATTAAAGTAGAAAAATAGTTAGATATTGATTTTCCTTCTATCTGAAGTTCTATAGCTAAGTAATAATATAGAACTAGCTATTAGAATCTAGGTAAGTTCTATCTAGATAATTTATAAAATCATTTAGGTTATAAGAGTTCTCCAGCCCTCCTACTATATAGAAGATTTTAATTACCTACTAAAAACTAAAGTCTAAATAGAAGTAAATTAGATATTAATATTCCTAATTACTATTAAAGAAGTAGTAATTAATCTTAAGTTTAGCCTTTATCTATTAAGCTTATACTTAGTATTCCTTTTACTTACCTAAAAACTTTAGAAGTAGGAGAAGAAGCTTCCTCTAGTAGTTAATTACTAGTGGAAATATAGTAATATTATTAACCTTAAGAGCTATTATACTAATAGATATTATTCCGGAGGTTACTAGAGCATCCTAATATAAACTAGAGGTGTCTATTATAGTAGCCACCTGGAGGTTACTACCTACTATAGTATCTTATTTCACTAACTTATATAAAAGCTTATTAATTCTCTAATAGAGAGAGTTTAAAATATACTATAATTATTACTAAAGTAGTTTACTTATAGGGTTACTACCTATAGGAGTATCCTAAGAGGCTTTAATACCCTCTATCATTCTTTATATTAGTTAGTTAATTACCTATTATATAGTATTATATCCTAGAAGTTGTATTTAACTAGATTATATACTTAACTAGTAGGAAGCTACACTCTACTCAGTATTATCTATATAGTAAATAAAACTAAGTTCTAAATATATAAAAAGCTAAACCTAAGTTTATTTAACTAGAAAGTGACATAAAATACTATTTATTTAGAACTAAGAAGTAAAAGAGAAGCTTTTATAAGTATATAGAAAAGTCTGCATATATAGTGCTATATAGAGCCTATTGGGGCCCCATTTAGGCGAGGGGGTTAGCTTTAAATATCTAGACACAGCCCTAGCCGGATATCCAAATATAGCCTATAATAGAAATATTATAAATAGTTAAAAAACTAAATTTACCTACTAAATAAAAATAAAGAAAAATATTTTAGATAAAATCCTTATATTTAGTAATAGTAGAATATAATAATAAATACTTTCACCTTAATATTATAGTAAATAGATATAAAATATAAATTCTAATTAATTATAATATTTAAAGAAGCTTTATATTACTATAAGTAGTAAATAAATAATATATTCTATAGATAATGAAAATTAAACTATACTAGCTATATACTATTAAAAAAGAAAATATTAAATATAGTGAAAATATTATTAACTTAGAGATTATATACCTTCTTTTAAACTACTATAGCTAGAAGAGAGATTATATTTTTAATATAATAGAGATAAGTAATTAAAAGATTATCTTAGAAATCCTATAATTATAAAATAATAACCTACAGATAGATTAGAAAACTAACTATCTCTAATAGAAAGATTTAGTTTCTAAAAACTCTCTAGATAATAAGATTCTATATAAATTAGATATAACTCTAAGAGTATAAAGATTTATCACTTACCTTAAGATTAAGAATATAGTAGTCTGGATATTAAATATTATAGTAGTAGTAAGAGTTAATAATAAGATAGATTAACTTCAGACTATCCCTAATAAATATTAGATTTATAAAATACTTTTCACAGAAAAACTTAAAATTAGACTACTAGAGTATATAAGTGTTGAAATACTAGGCTATAGGTGTTTACCCTATAGTAGTATTGTACCTACAGGCTGAATATTCCGTGGAATATTCTATATCTTTCTTTTACAGGGTACTTACTTGTAACTAACTTCAGTACGCATAATGACGTGTAATTACTGACGTAAGTCTGTATTACTGGAATATTCTAATTAGTAATAATTAGAATA
>MASP02000431.1:0-132273 GCA_001693025.2 Colletotrichum lindemuthianum | reverse complement strand
GAATTAATAAAGTAGATCAGGAGAAAATAGCTTTTTAGATATATTACAGCCTCTTTAAATAGATAGTATATCCCTTCAGACTTACTAATATTCCCACTATACTTTAATAGTATATTAATAGCTGCCTGTAATAGTTTCTAGATAACTTTATTATAGTATATATTAATAATATCCTTATTTATATTAATAGCTTATAAAAGAAATATAAAGAGAAAATTCACTAGATACTTAACTACCTTACTAATACAGACTTTAAGTTAAATCCTAAGAAATATAAATTCTCAGTCATTATAGTTAAGTATATTAGGTATATTATAATAGCTAGAAAGAGCCTCTCTTATAATTCTGAGAAGTTAGAAGCTATTACTAACTAGCTTCCCTCTAGCTTACTGAAGGATATCTATAGTTTCCTTAGGTTTGTAAACTACTATAAAGTCTTTATATTGTAGTATAATATTATTATAGAGCCTTTAAACTACCTAACTCAGAAGTTAGTTTCTTTTAATTGGAGACTTAAGTAGCAGGAAGCTTTCTTTATACTAAAATAACTCTTTACTACAGAACTAATTCTATAAATATTTAACTCTAACACTCTAATAATAATAGAGATAGACTATTCAGAATATATTCTAGGAGGTATATTAATCTAAACTAATAAAGCTAGAGTGAGGTATCTAGTAGCTTTCTACTTCTAATATCTAACCTCTATAAAGTTTAATTACTTAATCTATAATAAAGAACTCCTTATAATACTAGAATATTTATAGATATAGAGAGTGAAGCTATAGAGTATCAGGAGGTTTAAGATCCTTACTAACTATAAGAGCCTTAAGTATTTCATAAAGAAATAATAACTTACAGAGAGGTAGAACTAATAGGTAAAGAAGTTATCTCAGTATAACTTTTACCTTAAATATCAGCTAGATATTCAGATAGTAGCTTCTAATACTCTCTCCCAGAGGGAATAGGATACTCCTAAAGAGTGGAATAATAAGAAGTAATAGAGATAGATAATATAAATTATTCTGGATACTACTATCTCTATAAAGCTTCAGGTAGGATATATAGATATTATTAGTATCCAGATTTTTAAAGGAAGATCAGACCTATAAGAGATATAAGATTATATTACTAAGAGAGACTTTTTATACTAATAGATCTTTATAGTAATTTAGTAGGGAGAATATAACTTCTCTCCTAATCTCTATATTAAAGTTCAGATTATTAAGTATACTATTAATATACTAGAATAACTTACTTTCAGAGAGAGGCTTTAGATACTAGATAGTAAAGAGAGTAATAGCCTCCTTAATAAACTTAGGACTAAATTAGTATAGAAATTATATAATTCCTCCCCTATAGACTACTTAGAATATAATAATATACTAGAGATTATAAGCTAATAATTCTATTAGTCTGGATAGTTATAAAGTATCTACTAATTTATATATAACTGTAATATATATAGAAGTATTTATATCTAGAGGTAGACTAAGAAGAGATTCCTAAAGTTTCTACTAGTATCTAATTAGTTACACTCTAATATATTAATAGATTTTATTACTAACTTACTTCCCACGAAAGGATAAGATAGTTATTACTTCTAGGTTATTATTAATTAACTAGATAAAGTCTCTATATTAGAAGAGATAGATATAATAGAGGTGGAGGTATATACTTAGTAGTTTCTCAGTTACTACTATAAGTTCTATAGAATACTATACTCTATTATAAGTAATAGAGAATCTAACTGAATAAGTTACTTCTAGAAGGAGTTCTGTAGGTTAATAGGTGTTACATACCTGCTAAGTATTAGTTACTATTTGCAAACTAATAGAATTATAAAATAGTATAACTAGGAGATTTAAGTAGTTTTGAGAGTATTTACCTACTGGTCTTAGGATAACTAGAGTAACCTACTGCCTATTATATAGTTAGCTTTCTGTAACTAGCAGTATAATATAATAGAGACTATATCTTTCTTTATAGATTATAAATATTATATTAACTCTATCTTAGTTGCTAAGAAGTATATGGAACTACCTAATAGTAGTAAGGCTGCAGCCTACTAGCTAGTTGAGAGAATATAGTTAGTAATAATATATATTTATATAGAGATAGCTGCTATCTAGTAGAGGTTAGAAGTCTAGGTAAATAAAACCCAGTCTCCTGCAGATTAGTATTAAGTTAGTAATAAGATATAGTTAAATATATCTAACTATAAGTTACTAAAGCTAAGCTAAAAGCTAGCCTAGCTATACTATAAGTATATAGTAGTGAAGATTTTCTTACTGTATATTATAAAGCTGGATATTCTAGAGTCTATTTATCTATAGTTCTATATAGATTTACTCTAGAAAGCTGCTACTAATCTGCTACTTAGGCAGATTATAGTTAATAGCTAGCTACTGCTACTAATAGATAATAACAGGAAGGTTAAATAGCTAGTTAAAAGTATTCTTACTATAAGGATATACTAAGTGGGGAGAGAATATTAATAAGAGGCTCTCATTAAATAGGAAGGATATATAAACTCTATATAGAAACCTATTAATACTATTATAGATACAGCAGCCTTAGAGTAATATAAGGTAATATATAAACTAATTACAGATAATAATAGAGATCCAGCCTACAGCCTCCAGCTAGGTAGCAGCTAGGGAGGAGGGAGGTAATATTATAGACTATATCTAGATATCCAGCCAGGACTATACTTAGGTATCTAAAGCTAACCTCCTCACTCGGATAGAACCCCAGTAGGCTCTATATAGTATTATATATACAGACTTTTCCATATACTTATAAAAGCTTCTCTTTTACTCCTTAGTTCTAAATAAACAGTATTTACGCCACCTTCTAGTTAAATAAGCTCAGATCCAGCCCTTCACACTTAAAACTCTATAGAATATAATAAATTACTTATTTTAAGTTAAGTAAATATTCTTAATTCCAAATTACTTACTTTTATTACTATATAGTTACTATAAAATAGAGAATTTTAGGTTTTTAATAATATTATTATCTAGCTTAGTATTATTATTAATTAACTTAAATAAGTTACTTAGGTTAATATAGATTTCTAAACTAACTTTAATATATTCTTATTAGTAGAGGTTATTAAATTATTTCTTAACTTTATATTCTAGCTTATTATTTTTAACTATAGTGAGGGTTTTTATTAGTATTTTATTACTTACTTTAGGTAGTTATATGAGAACTTAAGTAAGAAGTAGGTTTCCTTTAGTATTAGTTTTCTACTGAATCTAATACTAAATTCTCTATAAAAGTTATCTGTTAAGTATTTAACTAATACTATAGTGAAGTTCTCTCTCAGCTGCTTATAGCTATAGAATTACTATTTTATTTTCTATACTTAGTCTCACTCTGAGACTAACGTAAAATCTTCTTCTTTCTTAATATTAGTTATTACTAATATCTTCTTAATATAGTATTCTAATTATCTAGAAAGATTCTTAAGATACTATTCTATATTATTCTTAGATTTTTAGTATATAATATAAGTATTGTTAAAATAGGCTTTCTAAGTTAGAGAAATATAGAGTATTTCCTTCTTAGTAATATTAACTTAGTAGGTTTACTTAGATACTAACTGAAATTGTTATTTTTATTACTAGTATTTAGGTAAGTAGCAGTTTTTAGCTATATATTCTAATTTATTATAATTATAATATTTAAAGTCTTATTAATTATTATCTTTAGTAATAGTTTTAGTAGTGAGGTCTATAGTTTTACTATAGTAGCTATAAGATATACTTATTTATAGAGTGAATTAGTATCTAATTTCCTAATTATTATATTAATTCTAGTAGTTATATAGTAGTTCTTAATATTAATATCTACTATTAGATTATTAAAACTATTACTATTCACCTTTCTTATAGTAATACTTAAAGAGTTAATTATTAATCTTAATAGTAAATTCTATATATATAAAAGTCGCTAGGTCTATCTTACTTAATAAGTTTATCTTTAATATTTTCCTTTAGTTCTTAATAGAATATAGAAATCTTAGTGTTATTAGTATAGTTAAGTTTAATATAGATATATCTGAATTTAACTATATAGTATATAACTATATCCTTCTGTTTGAAAGCTATAAGATCTTATTTATACTATTATTACTTATCTAGTTCTTAAAATAGTAAAATTAAAATATTTTTAAAACTATAATAGCTTATCAAAATAGTCTACATCTCTAACTTAAGATTATTCTATTTATAATTAAGGAAATTAGTAAGATGAAGTTTAAACTATATAAAAATTTTTCTCTTAAGGAATAAGGTAATATAAATAATTTATTTAGCTTTATCCTTAAAACTAAAATTATAAAACTAATAGTAAACTCTAACTTAAGTAAGGAATCTTTTAAGGTATTTAGAAATTCTATTAAAAACCTAAGGTAAGTTAAGTTAAAATGTCTTATATAATTTAACTAGAATCTGGATAATATTAGTAGTAATATAAAGAATATTAACTTCCTACTGAAAAACTAGAAGTTACTATTAATCTAAATTATTATAGAGATTCTACTAAAATTAGGTAACTTCTATAATATTACTATTAATAATCTCCTATATCTTAGCTATATTTCTGTTAGTCCTTTAGAGCTATTATATAAATTTAGCAATATTATTCTCTTTATTATTAGAAAGTTTAATATTTTTTATTTCCTAGTCTAGAAGCTTAATAGATTATTTACCTTTAAGAGGTATTCCCTAAAAACTAGAAGAAGTAGAAGAAGTTTAGTATTTAGTAGATATAGTAATATTCTTTCCTAGATATTATTAAGTAAACTTTATAAAGTTAATTTACTAAATAGAAATAACTAAAATATTATAGTTACTTTTAAGTTTAATAGAAGTAAGTATATTAGTAGTAAGTTAAAATTATAATATATAGGTAATAATATTATTATAATATTAATAAGATTAGGTTTTTAGAGCTTATAGTAATTAGATATAAGTTTAATAAGAAGATTGAGGGATAGAATTAGGAGTATCTAGAGATAATTATAAAGTTAATTACTAAAAAGCTATAAAAATCTAACTTTAAGTAGACTTAAGTTTATTCTATATATAAATTCTAATTCTTAGGGATTAATATTCTAAAGTTAGTTTCTAGTATAGACTACTTTTAGTATATTAGTTTTAGTATATAGACTACTTATTACTAGTTAGTCCTTCTTATTATTAAATAACTTATACTATAGTTCTTCTATACTGAGTGGAGTTCCCTCTATTCCTATATTATCTTATATATAAAGGTTCTATAGCTGTCTGGATACCCTATGGGACGTTTTCTGGATCTATAGTTCCAATAGGTTATAATACTATCCTATCTAGAAACTAACTTAGGAAGTTTTTAAAAAAAGCTATCTTAGTATCCTAAATTTCTCTCTTTATTAGTTAGTAGTTAAATTATCTAGAGAGACTATTAACTGGATTTTACTTTCCTAGCTAGCAGTTAATAATATAATTAAATAATAATATATCTTATAAGAATCTTACTTATCTACTATTAAACTGTAACTTTATAGTTAGATACTAATAACCTAAGTAGTAAGTAATAAAAGTAATTTTATATTAAGAATATAAGAAGTAATACCTCTATATAAATACTATTTTATAGATAGTTAGTAACTTTATCTCTAGTATTCTATATCTTAACTTTATTTTTCTTAATTTCTATAAGAAGTATACTAATAGTTACTACTTATTCTCCTCTAGCTAAGTTACTATTATCTTTATAGTAAAGTCTGAAGTATCTATCTCTACTTAGATTAGTAGAACTAAGTTAAAATAATATAGAATAGGAGTTTTAGTAAACTTCTCTCTTAGATTCTTAAAAACCTCTATTACTCTGGAAGTTATTATATCCTCCCTTTTTATCTACTTAGTTAGTTAATTAGTAAATTCAGTATTTACTATAAAGTAATTCTAAATAAATCTCCTGTAAAATTATGTAAATCCTAAGAAAACTTAGATCTCTCTAATACTAGTAAGTACTAGCTATTCCTTAATAGTTACTACTTTCTCCTTCTCTATAATAATATTATTAGGAAAACCTATAAAACTTAGAGATTTAATAGTCTATATATAAAACTTATATTTCTCTAGATTAGTATAAAGCTCTATAGTTAATAACTAGCTAAATACTTCCTTTACTACTTCTATATACTCCTCTTTTATTTTTATGAAAATTAGGATATTATCTAGATAAATAATATAGGTAATATCTATAAAGTCTACTAAAATATTATTAATATATACCTAGAAGGTTGCTAGAGTATTAATAAGCTTAAACAGTATAATATAATACTTAAAATATCTATACTATATCCTGAATACTATCTTTTCTTTATCTCCCTTACATATATATATTTAGTAGTATATATTCTTCAGATCCAGCTTAGTAAACTATAAGGCTCCTCCTAGTTAGTCTAAAATCTTACTAATAAGAAGTAGAGGTATTTAATTCTTAATAGTAATATTATTAAGCTTTCTGTAGTCTATATATAGCCTCAGCTTACTTTCTTTCTTTAGGATAAACAGAATTAATACCTCCACTAAACTTTAAAATATCTTAATCTATCCTTTTTCTAATACTAACGCTAGATATTATTATAATTCCTCTAGTTCTTTCTCTACTAGAGAGTAGATAGAACTTTATAGAGGCTTCTTACTCTCCTCTAGCTCTATTATATATATATAAATATCTTCTTCTACTAATATACTTACTTTCTTTATATTAAAAATATAGATCCACTTTTAGTATTCTAGTAGTAATTAGATATTTCTATCCTTCTCCTTATTTATATCTCCCCTTAGTTACTACTATATAACTTACTACTTCCCCTCTATTAATACTGATAAAGCTGAGATTATTAGTATATATTTAGATTACCTCTTAGCTTTATTAATTACCTTAGCTTTATATACCAGTTTAATATTACTGATAGTTAAAGGATAAATTTAACTTAGAGTCTTCTACTCTAAGTTTAACTTTATCTCTCTACTTTAGGGGATCCTTAGAATAATATTATATTTACTAACTTTACTTATTTAGAATATATAAGATTTTATTTTTATAATACTAAGGTTATCTATAATCTTTATAACTATAATATATATTCTATATTTAGATACTATTTCCCCCTAGAGACTTAATATTTCTAGCTTTCTACTGACTTCTATAAGTTTAGTGTTATATAATATATTCTAACTTAGGATATTCTTATTAGCCTCCAGGTTAATAAATACTTTCTCCTTCCTCTAACTCTTCCTAATATAAACTAATATTTTAGCTTTAAAACGTTAGTAAAGCTCTAGATCCTATAGAATTTAGATACTATTGACTCTAGTTACTACTAAGTAATTAAGTTTTCCTATATACCTAAGTTCCTTATATATATAATAAATATTTTCCTTACACTAGAAAGATATATAGTCTATCTTACTATAATTATAGTATTTCAGAGGCTCCCTGGAGGCTATAGTTCTAACTTATAGAATACCCTCTTACTTAATCTCAGGTGATATAGCTATAGTAATAGACTACTTCTTAAACTAGTTATTACTATTTATCTCTCTAATAGGGATTACTATCAGTATTATTAGTAGTCTGCAGCTTCTCCACTCTAGTATCTTATAGGTAGAATCTGTTAGAATTAACCTACATATAGATTATTTAATAATCTCTACTTATTTAGCAGTATAGTTTAGTTTCTAGTAAATTACTAAGAGGTTTTTAGTTATAATTACTCTCTTTAACTTTAGTAGTAAGTAGTTAATAATATTAATAATATAAAGTCTTTCTAGCTGAGTGTCTAAGTATTCAGTTTTAATAGCCTTATAGATATTAATAAACTGCTAGTAGGTTTAGCTAACTCTCTATTATATAGTATCTAACTGGGTGGATATAGTAATAGTCTTAGTGTTAGTATTATCTATATTTAATTTAAGCTACTCCTTTATAGCTAACTAAGTAACTTACTTAATATTATTACTATATATAATAGAGATCTACTTAATCTAGTAGTAGGAGGTAATATTTTAAGATATAAGCTTATATACTGTTATAGGCTATATCTAGATGTCTGGCTAAGACTGTGCCTAGGTATCTGAAGCTAACCCCCTCGCTCGAGTGGGGCCCCAGTGGGCCCTATATAGTATTATATATACAGACTTTTCTATATACTCGTGAAAGTTTCTCTTTTACTCCTTAGTTCTAAATAAACAGTATTTATTGTGAAGGGCTGGCCCCGACTGGGGGGCGTAGCGTTGCAGCTAATAACGTCTCGGCCTTCAGTACCTGTATACGCGGGCGCGCGCACGAACAGTACTACCAATTGAGCTATCTCGTCAAAAGGTACGTAACAACAAGTCGTCCACTTGTTGTCTGGCTGCACTTAAGTAGGGTGTTCTGTAGTGTGTTCCATATGGGGCTGGCCCGTAACACTACCTCCCCTCTCCCGCTCCCGCCGCGCTACCTGCCAGTTGTGGCCTCACGGTAGGGGCCCTGAGCGCTTAAGTAACACACCCCCAGCGTCGCTGTTAGCCAGGGAACAAATCCGTACGTAAATCGCCATACGTAACCCGGATCGAACCCTAGACTATTGGGGCGACTTATTGTATGTGAAGGGCTGGCCCCGACCGGGGGGCGTAGCGTTGCAGCCAATAACGTCTCGGCCTTCAGTACCTGTATGTGCGGGCGCACGCATGAACAGTACTACCAATTAAGCTATCTTGTCAAAAGGTACGTAACAACAAGTCGTCCACTTGTTGTCTGGCTGCACTTAAGTAGGGTGTTCTGTAGTGTGTTCCATACGGGGCTGGCTCGTAACATTTATACCACCTTCCAGTTAAATAAACTTAGGTCCAGCTCTTTATATATTTAGAACTTAGTTTTATTCACTATATAGATAATACTAAGTAGAGTGTAGCTTCCTACTAGTTAAGTATATAATCTAGTTAAGTATAGCTTCTAGAATATAATATTATATAATAGGTAACTAATATAAAAAATAATAGAGAATACTGAAGCCTCCCAGGATACTCTTATAAGTAGTAACCCTATAAGTAAACTACTTCAGTAGTAGTTATAATATACCTTAAGCTCTCTCTACTAGAGAATTAATAAGCTTTCGTATAAGTTAGTGAAATAAGATACTATAGTAGGTAGTAACCCCTAGGTGACTACTATAATAGATACCTCTAGTCTACACTAAGATATTTTAGTAACCTCCAGAATAATATCTATTAGGATAATAGCTTTTAGAGTTAATAATATTACTATACTCCCACTAGTAGTTAACTACTAGAGGAAGCTTCTTCTCCTACCTCTAAAGTTTTCAGGTAAGTAGAAGGAATATTAAATATAAACTTAATAGATAAAAACTAAACTTAAGATTAACTACTATTTCTTTAATAGTAATTAGGAATATTAATATCTAATTTACTCCTACTTAAACTCTAGTCTTTAGTAGGTAGTTAAAACTTTCTATATAGTAGGAGGGCTAGAGAACTCCTATAACCTAAATAATTTTATAAGTTACCTAGATAGAACTTACCTGGATCCTAATAGTTAGCTCTATATTATTACTTAACTATAGAGTTTTAGATAGAAGGAAAACGAACGTCTAACTACTTTTCTATCCTAATTTAAAAAAACTCTAACTAATATGAAAGGCTGGACCTGGACTTATTTAACCAGAAGGTAGCATAAAATACTGTTTATTTAGAACTAAGAAGTAAAAGAGAAGTCTTCATAAGTGTATAGAAACGTCTGTATATATAATACTATATAGAGCCTACTGGGGCCCCACCTGAGGGAGGGGGTTAGCTTCGGATGCCTGGGTATAGCTCTAGCTAGATATCTAAATATAGCCTATAATATTACCCCCCTCCTCTCCGGCCGCCGTCCGGCTGGAGGCTGTAAGTTAGGTCTCTATTATTATCCGCAATCAGTCTATATATTACCTTATACCGCTCTAGGGCTGCTATATCTATAATAGTATCGACAGACTTCTATATAAGGTTTATATACCCTTCTTATTTAATAAGAACCTCTTATTAGTATCCTCTCTCCACTTAATATATCCTTACAGTAAGAATACTTTTAACTAGCTATTTAATCTTCCTATCGTTATCTACTAGTAGTAGCAGCTAACTATTAACTATAATCTGCCTAAGTAGTAGATTAGTAGTAATTTTCTGGAGTAAATCTATATGAAACTGTAGGTAAATAGACCCTAAGGTATCTAGCTCTATAATATACAGTAAGAGAATCTTTACTACTATATACTTATAATATAGCTAGGCTAGTTTTTAGTTTAGCTTTAGTAACTTATAGTTAGATATATTTAACTATACTTAATTATTAATTTAGTACTGATCTGTAAGAGACTAGGTCTTATTTACCTAAGCTTCTAACTTCTACTGAGTGGTAGCTATCTCTATATAGATATATATTATTACTAACTATATTCTCTCGACTAGCTGGTAGACTGCAGCCTCACTATTATTAGGTAGTTCTATATACTCCTTAGTGACTGGGATAGAGTTAATATAATATTTATAATCTATAAAGAAAGGTATAGTTTCTATTATACTATACTGCTAGTTACGGAGGGTTAACTATATAATAAGTAGTAAGTTACTTTAATTATCCTGGAACTAGTAGGTAAATACTCTTAAAACTACTTAGATCTCTTAGTTATACTATTCTATAATCCTATCAGTCTGTAAATAGTAACTAATACTCAGTAAGTATATAATACCTATTAATCTGTAGAATTCTTTCTAGAAATAACTTACTTAGTTAGACTCTTTATTACTTATAATAAAGTGTAGTATTCTATAGAACTTATAGTAGTAATTAAGAAACTATTAAGTATATACTTCTGCCTCTATTATATCTATCTCCTCTAATATAGAGGTTTTATCTAGTTAATTAATAATAACCTAGAGGTAATAGCTACCTTATCTTTTTATAGGGGGTAAGTTAGTAATAAAGTCTATTAATAGATTAGAGTGTAACTAGTTAGATACTAGTAGGAGCTTTAGGAATCCCTTCTTAGTCTACCTCTAGATATAAATATCTTTATATATATTATAGTTATATATAAATTAGTAGATACTTTATAACTATCCAGACTGGTAGAACTATTAGCTTATAATTTCTAGTATATTATTATATCCTAAATAGTCTATAGAGGAGGAGTTATATAACTTTTATATTAACTTAGTTCTAAGCTTATTAAGAGGATTATTATTTTCTTTACTGTCTGGTATCTAAAGCTTCGCTCTAAAAGTAAGCTATTTTAATATATTAATAGTATATTTAGTAATCTGGATCTTAATATAGAGGTTAGGGGGGAAGTTATACTCTCCCTACTGGATTATTATAAAGATCCGTTAGTATAAGGAGTCTCTCTTAGTAGTATAATTCTATATCTCTTACAGATCTGGTCTTCCTTTAAAAACCTAAGTATTAGTAATACTTATATATCCTACCTAAAGTTCTGTGGGGATAGTAGTATTCAGAATAACTTATATTACTTATCCCTATTATTTCTTATTATTTCACCCTTTAGGAGTATCTTATTCCCTCTAGGAGAGAATATTAGAAACTACTATTTAGATATCCAGTTAGTATTTAAGATAAAAATTATACTAAAATAACTTCTCTACTTACTAGTTCTACCTTTCTGTAAGTTATTATTTCTTTATAAAATACTTAAGGCTCTTATAGTTAGTGAGGATCTTAAACCTCCTAATACTTTATAGCTCCACCCTCTACGCCTATAAATATTCTAACATTATAAGGAATTCCTTATTATAGATTAAGTAATTAAACTCTATAGAGGTTAAATATTAGAAGTAGAAAGCTACTAAGTATCTTACTTTAACTTTATTAACTTAGGTTAATATACCTCCTAAAGTATACTCTAAATAGTCTATCTCTATTATTATTAGAATATTAAAATTAAATATCTATAGAATTAGTTCTATAGTAAAAAGTTATTTCAGTATAAGGAAAACCTCTTACTACTTTAGTCTCCAGTTAAAAGGAACTAATTTTTAAGTTAGATAGTTTAAAAGTTTTATAATAATACTATACTGAGATATAAAAACTTTATAGTAGTTTATAAACCTAAGGAAACTATAGATATCTTTTAGTAAGCTAGAGGGAAGCTAGTTAGTAATAACTTCTAACTTCTCAGGATTATAAGAGAGGCTTTTTCTAGCTGTTATAATATACTTAATATATTTAACTATAGTGACTGAGAACTTATACTTCTTAGGATCTAACTTAAGGTCTGTATTAGTAAAGTAGTTAAGTATCTAGTAGACCTTCTCTTTATACTCTTTTTATAAGCTACTAATATAAATAAGGATATTATTAATACATACTATAATATAATTATCTAGAAACTGTTACAGATAGCTATTAATATACTATTAAAATATAGTGGGGATACTAATAAGTCTAAAAAGGTATACTACTTATTTAAAAAGGCTATAATATATCTGAAAAGCTATTTTCTCCTAATCTATTTTATTAATTCTGATTTTATAGAATATAGTAATAACGTTAAGCTTATTATACTAGTAGGTAGTAGTAACCTTCTAGAGAGTTTCTAATATAAGGGGGAGAGGGTAATAATTCTTTTTTATAATTATATTAAAAACTCTATAATCTATATAAAAATATATTCCTCTATCTAGCTTTCTTATAAAGAGGATTAGAGTATTAGTAGAGGAGCTACTTACTTTAATAAATTTCTTATTAAGTAAATCCTCTAAGGTTTTCTTAAATATTAGAAACTTCTTCTATAATATATTATAGAGGGATCTCTATAGGAGGTCTAGTTTCTATCTCTTATTATTAGGAATTAATACGATATAGTAGTTTATCTCTAGTTAGCTAGGAGGCAGTTAGTATATTAAACCTAAATAGAAAAGATCTAGAAATTCTTTTAAGATATTTATAGGAATATAATCTCTTAGGTCCACCTCTATTTTTAAGATTAATACTTTCTTAATATCTACTAGACTAATAGATATAACCTAGTAGAAGCTTAATACCTCACTAGTATACTATATAGTATACTAATAGATAAATATAAACGAATTAGTATTAAGTAGCTAAGTTAACTAGATCTCCTTAAGCTATATTAGCTTATCTTAATATTCTAGATATACTATTATACTATCCTTCCTGTATATTATCTATTAGGCTTCAGTATTATAAATAATATAATTATCCTCTATCTATAACTACCTAAGATATAAAAGTAGCTATAAACTCTCTATAACGTAAATATAGATTTTCTATATATAGTTACTAACTTCTAAAGTTAGAATAGCTACCTTCTGGGTATTACTAAATGATAATTTAGTAGTATATCTCCTTATCTATCTTTTCAACTTATTAATTAGTAGGAGGTAAAGTTTCTTTATAAGGGAGGTATTAATAATAATATAGATATTATAGTCTATATTAATAAATATATTGATAAAGTAACTTCTATTAATTCTAGTCTGAATAGTAGCTAACTACTAGTTACTTATCTATTCTTTTTTCTATTATTTTTCCTATCTTATTACTTCCACCTTAGTTAGCTCCAGAATCTAACTTTACTCTAGAGTTACTTTTTTCCTAAATCTTTATTATCACTAAGTGGGGTAATATTATCCCCCTAGTTATCCCTAGTATAATCTAGAGTAATTATAGCTTTTATAATCTTTATACTAATTTTCTTATATTTTTAGGCTCTATAATTCCTATAGATATAGTTTTTCTTACTATATTTAAAATATTAGTAGGTATCTTAATAGTCCCTAGAGTATTCCTTAGGGGCAGAGGAGGAGCTACTAAAACTCTAATATTATTATTACTTCTTAACTGCTCTAGTTATTATAATATTACTCTCTATATTATAAATAGTAGGTCTCTAGTGGAGCAGCTAGTAGTATACTAATACTCTCTTTATATATTTAAGCTTCTAAGTTATATTTTAAATTTTAGATAACTAAAGTCTATATTTTATAGGAAGGTTAACTGTAATAAGTAGCTTCTTAAGATAGGAGAATAAGATAATCTCTAGTAGAGAGATCTAGACTATATCTAACTATATATATTCTCCAGTATTAACTAGAATTTTTTTAAATTAAGGTAGAAAGGTAGTTAGGCGTTTATTTTCCTTCTGTCTGAAGTTCTATAGCTAAGTAATAGTATAGAGCTAGCTGTTAAGATCTAGGTAAGTTCTATCTAGATAACTTATAAAATTATTTAGATTATAGGAGTTTTCTAGCCTTCCTGCTATATAGAAAGTTTTAATTACCTACTGAGGACTAGAGTCTAAGTAGGAGTAAATTAGATATTAACATTCCTAATTACTATTAAAGAAATAGTGGTTAATTTTAAGTTTAGTTTTTATCTGTTAGACTTACGCTTAATATTCTTTCTACTTACCTAAAAACTTTAGGGATAGAGGAAGAAGTTTTCTCTAGTAGTTAGTTACTAGTAGGAGTATAGTAATATTATTAACTCTAAGGGCTGTCATTCTAATAGACGTCATTCTGGAGGTTACTAGAGTATTCTAGTGTAGACTAAAGATATCTATTATAGTAGCTACCTGGGGGTTACTACCTACTATAATATCTTATTTCGCTAATTTATATAAGAGCTTATTAATCCTCTAGTAGAGAGAGCTTAAGGTATACTGTAATTACTACTGAAGTAGTTTACTTATAAGGTTACTATCTGTAAGAATATTCTAGGGGGCTCTAGTATCCTCTATTATTCTTCATATTAGTTACCTATTATATAGTGTTATATTCTAAGAGTTGCATTTAACTAGATTATATATTTAACTAGTGGGAAGCTGCATTCTACCTAACGTTATCTATATAGTAAATAAAACTGAATTCTAAATATATGAAAGGCTGGATCTGGATTTATTTAACTGGAAGGTAGCGTAAAATACTATTTATTTAGAACTAAAGAGTAAAAGAGAAGCTTTTATAAGTACGTAGAAAAGTCTGTATATATAATGCTATATGGGGCTTACTGGGGTCCCACCCGAGGGAGGAGGTTAGCTTCGGATGCCTAGGTATAGCCCTAGCTGGACATCCGGATATAGCTTATAATAGCTAATACTAAAGGATATATATAGTTAGATATAGTCTAGATCTCCCTACTGGAGGCTACTTTACTTCCCCACTTTAAGAAGCTACTTATTATAGTTAACTTTCCTATAGAGTATAGACTTTAGTTATCTAAAGTTTAAAATATAGCTTAGAAGCTTAAATATATAAAGGAGGTATTAGTATACTATCAGTTACCCCACTAGAGACCTGCCGTCTGTAATATAGAGAGTAACATTATAATAACTAGAGTAGTCAAGGAGCGACAATAATACTAAAGCTCTAGTAGCTTCTTCTCTACCCCTAAAGAACGCTCTAGGGACCACTAGGATACCCACTAATACTTTAAGTATAGCAAGAAAAGCTATATCTATAGGAACTATAAAACTTAAAAGTATAAAAAAACTAATATAAAAGTTACGAAAGTTACAGCCACTCTAGATCACACTGGGGATAACTAGGAAAATAATATTACCCTACCTAACGATAGTAAGGATTCAGGAAAAAAGTAACTTTAAAGTAAAGTTAGGCTCTAAAGCTAACTAAAGTGGAAATAATAAGATAGGGAAAATAACAGGAAAAAAAATAAGTAAGTAACTAATAGTTAGCTACTATTCAGACTAGAATTAATAGAAGTTACTCTATTAATATACTTATTAATACAGACTATAATATCTATATTATTATTAATATCTCCCTTATAAAGAAACTTTACCTCCCACTAATTAATAAATTAAAAAGATAGATAAGAAGATATACTACTAAGTTATTACTTAGTGACACCCAGAGAGTAACTATCCTAACTTTAGAAGTTAGTAACTATATATAGAAGATCTATATCTATATTATAGAGGATCTGTAGCTACTCTTATATCTTAAGTAGCTATAGATAGAGGATAATTATATTATCTATAATATTAAAGCCTAACAGATAATATACAGAAAAGATAGTATAATAGTATACTTAGAATACCAGAATAAGTTAGTATAACTTAAAGAGATCTAGTCAGCTTAGCTACTTAATATTAATTTATTTATATTTATCTATCAGTATACTATATAATATACTAGTAAGGTATTAAGCTCCTACTAGGTTATATTTATTAGTCTGGCAGATATTAAGAAAATATTAACTCTAAAAGTAGAAGTAAACCTAAGGGATTATATCCTTATAAATATCTTAAAAAGATTTCTAGATCTTTTCTATCCAGATTTAGTATACTAGCTACTTTCTAGCTAACTAGAGATAAACTACTATATCCTATTAATTCCTAATAATAAGAGATAGGAATTAGACTTCCTATAGGGATCCCTCTATAGTATATTACAGGAGAAGCTTCTAGTATTTAAGAAGACTCTAGAGAATTTACTTAATAAGAGATTTATTAAAATAAGCAGCTTCTCCACTAGTATCCCAATCCTCTTTATAAGAAAGCTAAATAGAGGAATATACTTCTATATAAATTACAGAGCTTTTAACGTAATTACAAAAAAAGACTATTACCCCCTCCCCCTCATATTAGAGACTTTCTAGAGAATTACTACTACCTACTAGTATACTAAACTTAATATTATTACTATATTCTATAAGATCAGAATTAATAAAATAGATTAGGAGAAAATAGCTTTTTAAATATATTATAACCTCTTTAAATAAGTAGTATACCCTTTTAGACTTACTAGTATCCCCACTATATTTCAATAATATATTAACAGCTACCTGTAATAGTTTCTAGATAATTTTATTACAGTATATATTAATAATATCCTTATTTATATTAGTAACTTATAAAAGAAATATAAAGAGAAGATCCACTAGATACTCAGCTACCTTACTAATATAGACTTTAAGTTAGATCCTAAGAAATATAAATTCTTAGTTACTATAGTTAAGTATATTAAGTATATTATAATAACTAGAAAGAGCCTCTCTTATAATTCTGAGAAATTAGAAGTTATTACTAACTAACTTCCCCCTAGTTTACTAAAGAATTTCTACAGTTTCCTTAAGTTTATAAACTACTATAAAATCTTTATATTTTAGTATAATATTATTATAAAACCTTTAAACTACCTAACTTAGAAGTTAGTTTCCTTTAACTAGAAACTAAAATAGTAGGAGATTTTCTTCACACTAAAATAACTCTTCACTATAAAATTAATTCTGCAGATATTTAATCCTAATATTCTAATAATAATAGAGACAGACTATTTAGAGTATACTCTAGGAGGTATATTAACCCAAGTTAATAAAGTTAGAGTGAGGTATCCAGTAGCTTTCCACTCCTAATACCTAACCCCCACAGAATTTAATTATCTAATCTATAATAAGGAACTCCTTATAGTACTAAAATATTTATAGGTGTGGAGGGTAGAGCTATAGAGTATTAAGAGATTCAAAATCCTTACTAACTATAAGAGCTTTAAATATTTTATGAAGAAATAATAGCTTACAGAAAGATAGAGCTAGTAAGTAAAGAAGTTATCTCAGTATAACTTTTACCTTAAGTATTAGCTAGATATCCAGATAGTAGTTTCTAATATCTTCTCCCAGAGGGAATAAGATACCTCTAAAAGGTAGGATAATAAGAGATAATAAAGATAGATAATATAAATTATCCCAGACGCTACTATCCCTATAGGGCTCTAAATAGGATATATAGATATTACTAATATCTAGATTTTTAAAGGAAGATTAAATCTATAAAAGATATAGAATTATATTACTAAGAGAGACTCCTTATACTAATAGATCTTTATAGTAATTTAGTAGGAAGAATATAGTTTCCCTCCTAACTTCTATATTAAGATCCAGATTACTAAATATACTATTAATATATTAGGATAGCTTACCTTCAGAGAGAGACTTTAAATGCTAAATAGTAAAGAGAGTAATAACCTCCTTAATAAGCTTAGGATGAAGTTAGTATAGAAGTTATATAACTCCTCCCCTATAAACTACCTAAGATATAATAATATACTAAAGATTATAAGTTAATAATTCTACTAGCTTAGATAGTTATAAAGTGTCTACTAATTTATATATAACTGTAATATATACAGAAGTATTTATATTTAGAGGCAGGCTAAAAAGGAATTCCTAAAGTTCCTATTAGTATCTAACTAATTATATTCTAATCTATTAATAAACTTTATTACTAACTTACCCTCTATAAAAAAATAAGGTAGCTATTACCTCTAGGTTATTATCAATCAACTAGGTAAAGCCTCTACGTTAGAGGAGATAGATATAATAGAGGCGGAAGTATATACCTAATAGTTTCTCAGTTACCACTATAGGTTCTATAGAATACTATACTCTATTATAAGTAATAGAGAGTCTAACTAAGTAAGTTACTTCTAGAAGAAATTCTACAGATTAATAAGTATTATATATCTACTAAGTACTAGTTACTACTTACAGACTAACGAAATTATAGAATAGTATAACTAGAAGATCTAAGCAGTTTTAAGGATATTTACTTACTAATTTCAGGATAACTAAAGTAACTTACTACTTATTATATAGTTAGCTCTCTATAATTAGTAGTATAATATAATAAAAATTATACTTTTCTTTATAGATTATAAATATTATATTAACTCTATTTTAGTTACTAAGGAGTATATAGAACTACCTAACAGTAGTGAGGCTGCAGCCTACTAGCTAGTTAAGAGAATATAGTCAGTAATAATATATATCTATATAGAAATAGCTACTACTCAGTAGAAGTTAGAAGCTTAGGTAAATAAAATTTAGTCTCCTATAGATCAGTATTAAGTTAGCAATAAGGTATAGTTAAATATATCTAACTATAAGTTACTAAAACTAAGCTAAAAGCTAGCCTAGCTGCACTATAAATATATAGTAGTAAAGATCCTCTCGCTATATATTATAAAGCTAGATACTTTAGAGTCTATTTACCTATAGTTCTATATAGATTTACTCTAGAGAGCTACTACTAATCCACTACCTAGGTAGGTTATAGTTAATAGCTAGCTGCCGCTACTAGTAGATAATAATAGGGAAGTTAAATAGCTAGTTAAAAATATTCTTACTGTAAGGATATACTAAGTGGAGAGAGGATACTAATAAGAGGCTCTTATTAAATAGGAAGAATATACAAACCTTATATAGAAGCCTATTAATACTATTGTAGATATAGTAGCCCTAAAGTAGTATAAGGTAATATATAAGCTAATTATAGATAATAATAAAGATCCAGCCTACAGCCTCCAGCCAGGCGGCAACTAAAGAGGAGGGAGGTAATATTACAGGCTATATCTGGATGTCTAGCTAGAGCTATACCTAGGTATCTGAAGCTAACCCCCTCGCTCGAGTGAGGCCCCAGTAGGCCCTATATAGTATTATATATACAGACTTTTCCACGTACTCGTGAAAGCTTCTCTTTTACTCTTTAGTTCTAAATAAATAGTATTTACTCTACCTTCTAGTTAAATAAACCCAGGTTTAGCCTTTTATATATACTAAACCTTGTTTTTATTTACTATAAAATTATCTTCTATTATAGTAAACTATCTTCTAAGTTTATATAGAAAGTTATTAAAATCAAACTAGCTACCTTCCTTATACTAAATAGAAGTAAACTATTTTACTAAAAGGTTTCCTCTCTACTCTTTAGGCTCTAGAGTAGGAATAATAAAGCTTCTAGTAGTCCCCTCCTCTATATTTTCTCCTTTTCTTAAAACTATTAACTTATCTAACTTCTATTTCTTTCTTAATTTTATTATTTCTTCCTTAATTAATTAATTAAGCTCTATTTCAGAAAGGTTACTATTATTCTGGGGGAGCTACTACTCCCTAGAGTTATTAATATTACTATTAGTTACTATAAGAGTTAGTTCTCTACCTATACCTAACTTTTCTAAACTATTAATAATATACTATACTTAAGTGATTTATATATATAATACTATTATAGTCTCACTAGTTAGTATATCTAAAAGTAAGTAGAAGTTTAAATATATTAAGCTAGATTTATACTAAGTAATAGGATCTCTAAATAAGTGGGTATTATATTATATAACTATTTAAACTTATCTTTCCCCTCACTTAGCTGCTACTCTATACTAATATTTAAGTCTCGCCGCCCAGAATAAATATTATTCCGGGCGCCAGTATCCTCTTACGGGGAACCCGATAGGCTCCCAGTGCCCCCCCTCTCTGCTGTAGCCTGATATATAGCTACCTGGATACTCTATAGAGTGTTCTCTAGACTTATAGTTCTAATAGGTTATAATATTATATCTTAGTTATAGAGAATCTAGTAATAAGTAGATTATCTATATAGACTATAATAATAATATTATTTCTAACAACAATACTACTATCTACTATAAGAACTTTAAAGTTTAGACTTTTTAGAAATATTAAGATTATCTTATACTAGATTTAGAATATTTACTTTAGGTTATATAGAGCCTTCTTAAGTTAGTAAACCTTCTAGTAACTTTCCTTAAGACCCTAAAGTTATTTAATATAGAGGTCTTAAGTATTAATTAGTCTATACAGGAAAGCTATTTTGATATCTATCTGTTTAAGCTTAAGATTCAGAGTGGCATTAATAGTAAAAATAACCTTATAGCTTATCAGTTTAATTACTAAGGTAAAGGTTTTATTATAGTTAATATCCTCCTCTTGTTTAAATTTCCTAACTACCTATTAGACCTTATAGTATACTGGTTCTCCCAGTAGCTTATATTTAATCTTGAAAACCTATTTACTATAGAGGATATTTTGATTTAGTAGTATATTAACTAATATCCAGATACAGTTATCTACTAATAACTTCTTCTTATTCTCTATAGTATTAATTCAGTAAAGTTACTAATAGCTAGTATAAGTTTACCTAAGTGTTTTTAGCTTATAGAGTTTAGTAGTAGTTAGAAAGGTAAATAAGAAAGTAGCTAGAAGTAAGTAAATATATAGATCTAGCTGTTAAGGTAAAAAAGTAACTATTTACTCTATTATACTATAGAAAATACTTAGTAGTTAAAAAGAGAAGCTATAGGTTTCCTTAAAATATAGTGTAAAGTAACTTTAGAATTCTATATAACTAGTAAGTACTTACTACTATTTAAGATATTAGTTTGAGGTTTCAGTAGTTATAGTCTCTATAGTTAATATAATTAGATTTATAGTAATAAAATTAAGAATTATCTTATCTTTATAGTTTATAGAGACTTTAGAGGTTTAGATAGAAATTTTAGAGAATATCTAAAGTATATTAAAGTTACTGAAGGATAAGCTGGATCCTTCTGGAATACTTCTGGAGGATACTAGAGGTAAACCTATTTTTCCTAATCTAATTTCCAGAAACTCTAGAGGTAAGCTTATATTACAGGCTATGCCCGGATGTCCGGCCAGGGCTGTGCCCAGGCATCTGAAGCTAACCCCCTCCCTCAAGTGGGACCCTAGTGGACCCTATATAGTATTATATATACAGACTTTTCCACGCACTCGTGAAAGCTTCTCTTTTACTTCTTAGTTCTAAATAAATAGTATTTACACCACCTTCCAGTTAAATAAGCCTAGGTCCAGCTTTTTATATATTTAGAACTTAGTTTTATTCACTATATAGATAATACTAAATAGAGTGTAGCTCCCTACTAGTTAAGTATATAATCTAGTTAAGTACGGCTCCTAGGATATAATACTGTATAATAGGTAACTAATATAAAGAATAATAGAGGGTATTAAAGCCCCCCAGGATACTCCTACAGGCAGTAACCTTATAAGTAAACTGCTTCAGTAATAGTTATAGTATATTTTAAGCTCTCTCTACTAGAGGATTAATAAGCTTTTATATAAGTTAGTAAAATAAGATACTATAGCAGGTAGTAACCTCCAGGTAGCTACTATAATAGACACCTCTAGCCTACACTAGGATACTCTAATAACCCCCAAAACGACGTCTATTAGGATGACAGCCCTTAGGGTTGATAATACTACTACACCCCCACTAGTAGCTAACTACTAGAGGAAGCTTCTTTCCTTACTCCTGAAGTTTTTAAGTAAGTAGAAAGAATACTAAGTGTAAGTCTAACAGATAAAAACTAAACTTAAAATTAACTACTACTTTTTTAATAGTAATTAAGAATACTAATACCTAATTTACTTCTACTTAGACTTCAGTCCTTAGTAGGTAGTTAAAACTTTCTATATAGTAAGAAGACTAAAGAACTCCTATAATCTAAACGATTTTATAGGTTATCTAGATAGAACTTACCTAGACTTTAATAGCTAGCTCTATACTATTATTTAGCTATAAAGTTTCAGATAGAAGGAAAATAAATATCTAACTACCTTTCTACCCTAATTTAAGAAGACTCTAGTTAACACTAAAGGGTATATATAGCTAAATATAGTCTAGATTTCCCTACTAGAGGCTACTTTACTTCCCTACCTTAAGGAGCTACTTATTATAGTTAACTTTCCTATAGAATATAGATTTTAGTTATTTAAAGTTTAAAATATAACTTAGAAGCTTAAATATATAAAGGGGACGTTAGTATACTACCAGCTATCCCACTAGAGACCCACTACCTATAACGTAGAGGGTAATATTGTAATAACTGGAGTAGTTAAGAAGTAATAATAACGTTAGAGCTCTAGTAGCTCCTCCTCTACCCCTAAGGAACGCTCCAGAGACTGCTAGGATACTCACTGATACTTTAAGTATAGTAAGAAAAACTATATCTGTAGGAACTATAGAGCCTGAAAGTATAAAAAAACTGATATAAAAGTTATGAAAACTATAGCTACTCTAAATCATACTGAGGATAATTAGGGAGATAATACTACCCCACTTAGTAACAGTAAAGATTCAGAAAAAAAGTAACTCTAAAGTAAAATCAAGCCCTGAAGCTAACTAGAGTAGAAGTAATAAAATAAGGAAAATAATAAGAAAAGGAATAAATAAGTAACTAGTAGTTAGTTATTATTTAGGTTAGAATTAATAGAGATTACTCTATTAATACATTTATTAATATAGGCTATAATATTTATATTATTATTAATATCTCTCTTGTGAAGAAGCTTTACCTCCCACTAATTAATAAGTTAAAAAGATAAATAAAGAGATATACTACTAGGCTGTCACTTAGTGACACTTAGAGAGTAGCTATCCTAACTTTAGAAGTTAGTAGCTATATATAGAAAATCTATATCTATATTATAGAGGACTTATAGCTACTCTTATATTTTAAGTAACTGTAGATAGAGGATAATTATATTATCTATAATACTGGAGCCTAATAGATAACATACAAAAAAAGCAGTATAATAGTATATCTGGAATATTAAGATAAGTTAATATAACTTAAGGAGATTTAGTTAGCTTAGCTGCTTAATACTAACTTATTTATATTTATCTATCAGTATACTATATAGCATACTAGTGAGGTATTAAGCTCCTACCAGGTTATATCTATTAGTCTAGCGGATATTAAGAAAATATTAACTCTAAAGGTAGAAGTAAACCTAAGGGATTATATCTCTACAAACATTTTAAAGGAATTTCTAGATCTTTTCTATCCAGATTTAATATACTAACTACCCCCCAGCTAACTAAAAATAGACTACTATATTCTATTAATTCCTAATAAGAAAGAATAAAAATTAGACTTCCTATAGGGATCCCTCTATAGTATATTATAAAAGAAACTTCTAATACTTAAGAAAACCCTAGAGGATTTACTTAATAAGGAATTTATTAAAGTAAGTAACTTCTCTACTAATACCTCAATCCTCTTTATAAGAAAGCTAAATAGAGGAATATACTTCTATATAGATTATAAAGTTTTTAACGTTATTATAAAAAAAAACTATTACTCCCTCCCCCTTATATTAGAAATCCTCTAGAGAGTTACTACTACCTACTAATATATTAAACTTAACGTTATTACTATATTCTATAAGATCAGAATTAATAAAACAGATTAGAAGAAAACAGCTTTTTAGATATATTACAGCCTCTTCAAATAAATAGTATATCTCTTTAGATTCACTAATATTTCCGCTACATTTTAATAGTATATTAATAGCTACTTACGATAGTTTCTAGATAACTTTATTATAATATATATTAATAATATCCTTATTTACACTAGTAGCTTACAAAAGGAATATAAAGAGAAGATCTACTAGATATTTAGCTACTTTACTAATATGAACTTTAAGTTAGATCCTAAGAAATATAAGTTCTCAGTCACTATAGTTAAGTATATTAAATATATTATAATAGCTAGAAAAAACTTCTCTTATAATCCTAAGAAATTAGAAACTATTACTAACTAGCTCCCCCCTAGTTTACTAAAAAATATCTATAGTTTCTTTAAATTTATAAACTACTATAAAGTCTTTATATCTTAATATAACACTATTATGAAGCTTTTAAATTACCTTACTTAGAAGTTAGTTCCTTTCGACTGGAGACTGAAGCAGTAGGAAGCTTTCCTTATACTGAAATAACTTTTCACTATAAAACTAATCCTGCAGATATTTAATCCTAATATTTTAATAATAATAGAGATAGACTATTTAGAATATACTCTAAGAAGTATATTAATTTAAACTGATAAGGCTGGAGTGAGGCACCTAGTAACCTTCCACTCTTAATATCTAACTCCTACAGAATTTAATTACCTGATCCATAATAAAAAACTCCTTATAATACTAGAATATTTATAAGTATAGAGAGTGAAACTATAAAACACTAAGAAGTTTAAAATCCTTACTAACTATAAAGACCTTAAGTATTTTATAAAGAAATAATAGCTTATAGAGAGGTAGAACTAATAAGCAGAAAAGTTATCTTAATATAACTTTTATTTTAAGTACCAGCTGGACGCTTAAGTAGTAGCTCCTGACGCCCTCTCCCAGAGGAAACAGAATACCCCTAAAAGGTAGAATAATAAGAAGTAATAAGAACGAGTGATATAGATTATCCTGGATACTATTATCCTTATAGGGCTCTAAGTAGGATATATAGATATTATTAATACTTAGGTTTTTAAAGGAAGATTAAACCTGCAAAAGATATAAAATTATACTACTGAGAGAGATTCTTTATACTAATAGATCTTTATAGTAATTCAGTAGGGAGAGTATAACTTCCCCCCTAACTTCTATATTAAGATCCAGATCGCTAAGTATATTATTAATATACTAAAATAGCTTACTTTTAGAGAGAGACTTTAGATACTAAGTAGTAAAGAGAGTAATAGCCTCCTTAATAAACTTAAGATTAAGCTAGTATAGGAATTATATAACTTCTCTCCTGCAGGTTACCTAGAGTATAATAATATATTAGAGATTATAAACTAATAATTCTACTAATCTAAACAGTTATAGAGTATCCGCCAATTTATATATAACTATAATATATATAGGGATATTTATATCTAGAGGCAGACTAAAAAGGAATTCCTAAAGCTCCTACTAGTATCTAACTAATTATATTCTAATCTATTAATAGACTTTATTACTAACTTACCCCCCACGAAAAGATAAAGTAGTTATTACCTCTAAGTTATTATTAATTAACTAAATAAGATCCCTATATTAGAGGAGATAGATATAATAGAGGTAGAAGTATATACTTAGTAGTTTCTCAGTTACTACTATAAGTTCTATAGAATATTATACTCTATTATAAGTAATAGAGAGTCTAACTAGGTAAGTTACTTCTAGAAGGAATTCTACAGATTAATAGGTATTATATACCTACTAAGTACTAATTACTACCTGCAGACTGACGGAATTATAGAATAATATAACTAGAAGATCTAAGTAGTTTTAAGGATATTTACCTACTGGTCTTAGGATAACTAAAGTAACTTACTGCTTATTATATAGTTAGCTTTCTGTAACTGACAGTATAGTATAATAAAGATTATATCTTTCTTTATAGATTATAAGTATTATATTAATTCTATCCCAGTCACTAAGGAGTATATAGAGCTACCTATTAGTAGTGAAGCTATAGCTTACTAGCTGGTTAAGAGAATATAGTTAGTAATAATATATATCTATATAGAGATAACTACTACTCAGTAGAAGTTAGAAGTCTAGGCAAATAAGACCTAGTCTCCTGCAGATTAATATTAAATTAGTAATAAAATATAGTTAAATATATCTAACTATAAGTTACTAAAACTAAGCTGAAAGTTAGCCTAACTGTATTATAAATATATAATAGTGAAGATCCTCTTACTGTATATTATAAAGCTAGATACCCTAAAGTCTATTTATCTATAGTTTTATATAGATTTACTCTAGAGAGCTGCTATTAATCTACTGTCTGGGCAGGTTATAGTTAATAGCTAGCTGCTACTACTAGTGGATAATAATAGGGAGGTTAAATAGCTAGTTAAAAGTATTCTTACTGTAAGGATATACTGAGTGGAGAGAGGATACTAATAAGAGATTCTTATTAAATAGGAAAAATATATAAACTCTACGTGGGAGCCTATTGACGCTATTATAGATATAGTAGTCCTGGAGCGGTATAAGGTAATATATAGGCTAATTGTGGATAACGATAGAGATCCAGCCTACAGCCTCCAGCTGGGCAGTAGCTGGAGAGGAGGGGGGTAATATTACAGACTATGCCTGGATGTCCGGCTAGGGCTGTACCCAGGTATCCGAAACTAACCCCCTCCTTCGGGTGGGACTCCAGTAGGCTCTATATAGTATTATATATATAGACTTTTCCACGCACTCATGAAAGCTTCTCTTTTACTCCTTAGTTCTAAATAAATAGTATTTACGCTACTTTCTAGTTAAATAAGCTTAGATTCAGCCTTTCACAGCTTATAGGAGTTTCTAATAACCTGGAGGAGCTTACTATTATAGTTTTAGATATCTAACCTCTACTGAAGTATTTTAAGAATATATTAGAAGATTCTATTATTATATTTAAGCTACTAGAGGTTATATTATAGTATTTTAATACTTATTAAATTATATTATTATTACTAAATATAGTAATATCTCCCACTAGCTTAAAAGCTATTAAGGAACCTATAGGGGATACTAGATAGTACCTTAGGGCTACTAAGTTACTACTAGAATTAGCTTCTACTTATTCTGAATACTATAAAACTAGCTGGGGAATCTCTAGTTAAGAAAAAACTAGAAGTTAATTTTAGCCTATATAGTCTATTATCTTATTAAATATAATATTATTAGCCTAAAAGATATATTTAGTAGTTTTATTAAGTAGTATATAGATATTATAAATAATAAAACCTAGAAGGTAGTAGTAATAGGAGCATTCAGTAAATTTAGTATAATATCTAGATATTTTTAGTATATAGTAGTAGCTTCTAATAACCTACAGGTGAGATAGATCTAACTTCAGGCTATATAATACCTTATATAGTATCTTACTAACTATACGAAAAAAGCTAATATTCTAGAGGTAGTTAGTAGTAACTAGAAGTATAAACTAATATTACTATAGTAGTTAGCTTTTAAGTAGAAGAATAAGGATCCTTTCCTCTAGAATATAATTTAGATATTCTATAAGGTTATTTAATTAATATTATTTAGTGGATATCAGTTAAAGGAGAATATTATATAACTAGCAGTAGTAAAGTAGATTATATAAAATATTCTTACTAACTTTATCTATATAGAGGAATTAGTAGTAATATTTAGAATATTTATAGATAGTAAGGAACTTTTTTAGAATAATAAAGAATTTGGATTTATATTTCAGTATATAGACTCAGAAGAAGTAGGTAGTTATATATAAGAAGATTTCTTAGTAGCGTTCGCTAAAGTAACCAGACTAGCAGAATAAGCTATAGATATTAGTATAAATTAGATTTAGTAGTTTAGTAGTATACTAAATACTATAGCTTATATATAACCTAGCGGCTAGGTAGCTGTAAGTATAAACTTTACAGAAGTAAACTAAAGTGGCTGCCTGTAGTATAATACCTATAGCTATATTCTATAATTACTATAGGCTACCTATATTAAAGTAAGCTAACTACTAATACCAGATATTAAGACTAAGGGAATTAACTAAGTAGGCTACTAGACTAACTACTAAGCTACTATCAGGTTTATTAATAATATAGAGTTTTCTATATAGTATAGCTGTAAATATAACTACATTATTAAATGTCGCTATAACTTTAAACTTATTAAAAATAAACTGAATATTCTAAGTAGTAAGCTAAGTTACTAAGATAAGGTTAAAACCTCCAGTAGGCAAAAATAAAATATTACAAAAAGTAATTTCAGAAGTAACAGTATTTAACAGCTTAATCCTATAAATACTAACCTTCTGTAGTATAATTAAGCCTCCCACTCTATAGGTGAGCTTTCTACTAAAAAACTTAGTATTAATAAAGTTATATAAAAAGTAGGAGGAATACTAAAAGTAGCTAAAATTAAAAATATAGGCTTTTTATAGCAGTTAGAGGATTTACTAATTAGTTATTAGTAAGCTAGTAGTTACTATAATAATAAAGTAAAAAGCTAGTATACCTTAGGCATTATTAGCGTCTGTAGCCTCCTAAATACAAAAGATTAATAGTGCTGTAGAGAGCCTTAGACCTTACTAATAGTATAGTAAACTTTATATAGCAGCTATAATAGCCTTAAGGCTTATATCTTCTGTAACTTAATTATCTGAGTTACTATTTTTACCCTTCTAGTAAGCCCAGTAAGCTATATTCTTTTTTTAATATTAATTAAATTATATTTTAAAGTAAAATTACTTCTTAAAGTAAGCTATCTTAATATAGCTAGTTTTCTTATAATAGTTATAGTAAAATTAACTTTCTACTACTATAAAGAGGAAGATCTAAACTTCAGTACTATTAGTATATTAAGAAATTACTTATTTCTCTTACTTAGCTACTATAACTACTTTATTAAATATTATAGTATTCTTTTCTTTTCTATCTGAAATTTCAGAGGGAAGTAGGTTGTGTAATTAATTCAATAATATAAGGAATATAGTATAGTTTATACTAAAACTACTAGGGATCTTATATATAAATAGTAGGTTATAAATCTTAATATTCTTATATAGACTTTTAAGTTTAAAGTAAACCTCCCGGAGCTTTACTATAAAGTAAGTAACTGAATTATATATAGAGAGTATTAAAGTCTTATAGTTCTTAACCTACTTATTAAATATAGTAGCTTTAGTTAAAGTAAAATAGTTCTTAAAGATTTTTATAGCTAATATAGTTATAAAGTATTTTTGCTAATTAGCTTTAGCAGTAGTATTCTCTTTATCTAGCTTTATTAAAGTAGTAACCAGGATCTAGCGAGGTTTATCCCTAAGTTGGAAGTAAATAATTATAATAGCCTTATTATACTTATTATACTAAGTGTTTAGTTACTTAGTGAAAACTTCGGCGTTTTTACCTCCATATATAGATATAACCTTATAGCGGCTGAAGAGGCTAGAGTAACCTATTATATATAGGTAGTTTATTATATACTATTTCTAGTGAATCTAGCCAGCTAAGAATTTAAGCTTAGTTATATTAGTTAGGTTTACTATAATAGAGATCTCCTTAATAGTATCTATCTTTTAGAGCTTTAAGATATAACTTAAGTATTTACTTAATATACTAATATTACCTCTACTAATTATTTTACTTATAAATCTATAGAGCTAAAAGTTACTTCTAATAGTATTTAACTAATATAAAGTTTTTAGTAAGAAATACTAAATTAATACAATCTTTTAGTAATTTTATAGAAGTTTATTAGTATACTTCAGTATTAAGATTTAAGAATAGTATACTATAATATTAAGAAAGTTTAGCTGAATTAGGTGAAGTTTACTATTATCTTCTATAGTAATATTATAGCTAGCTTTAGATCTAGCAGAGGTGAGTCTATTAGTAGTAAGTTGAGGCTACAATATATAGGTAACAGTATTATCGTAATACTGATAAGATCAGATCTTCAGAACGTATAGTAATTAGATATAAGTCTAATAAGAAGATTAAGGAATAAAGCTAGAAATATCTAAGGATAATTATAAAGTAAATTACTAAAAAACTATAGAAGTCTAACCTTAAGTAAACTTAAGCTTATTCTATATATAAATCTATAATATTTATAGGTTTTCTTATTTCTATTAATATTATATTATTTTTCACTAATCTGAAAGTAAGAAGTAATTATTACCTATAAGTTAGTAATTATTTAGCTCTACTAATTACTTTAAGAATCTACTAATTAATTACTTATTCTATAGAGTAATTACTTATCTCTTATTATTATATAATCTATATTATAATTTCTCTATAATCTAATAGGTTCCTTATTATATTCTTCCGTTTATATATATAAAATATTTTATAGCTACTAGATATCTTATAACTTAGCCTTAATCCTATTAGGTTATAATATTAGATTTCCCCTCTGAAGAATCTTATCCTTAAGACTAATATAAGTAAGTAACTTGCACTTATTAGTTTGTAATATATTCCTTAATTTTATTATTATATTTATATTATATTAAAATTAGTTTCTAATTTCTCTACTTCTAGTTATTATTATTAATATTATATATTATATATTATATATTAAAGAGTTTAGTATAAATATAATACTATATTCGTTTTATTATTCTAAGAGTCTATATTATAAAATATTTTATTAAATAGAGGTTTATAGTAAATATATATAATTAGGTTATTCTTATAATATATTATAGAATATAGTATATAAATGTAAGGTTTTATATCTTAGGTAGTATATTATCTTACTAATTCGATAGTTAACTATTTACTTAATAAAACTAGTTATTTAGAAAATAAGGAAGAAATAGTAAAAGAAATTCTACTGAAAAAAGCTGCAACACTAAGGAAAACTTAGGTAGAAATAGATAGATTACTTATAAAGCTGAATCACATCCAGAAAACAAAACAGAATATTTTTAAGTAAAGAAAAGTTATTATTATAGGCTATGTCTGGATATCTAGCTAGGGCTGTGCCCAGGTATCTGAAGCTAACCCCCTCGCTCGAGTGGGGTCCTAGTGGACCCTATATAGTATTATACATATAGACTTTTCTATGCACCCATGAAGGCTTCTCTTTTACTCTTTAGTTCTAAATAAACAGTATTTTACGTCACTTTCCAGTTAAATAAGCTTAGGTTCAGCTTTTTATATATTTAGAACTTAGTTTTATTTACTATATAGATAATACTGAGTAGAGCATAGCTTCCCACTAGTTAAGTATATAATCTAGTTAAGTGCAGCTCCTAGGATATAACACTATATAATAGGTAACTAATATAAAGAATAATAAAGAATACTAAAGCTCCCCAGGATATCCCTATAGGTAGTAACCTTATAAGTAAACTGCTTTAGTAATAATTATAATATACCTTAAGTTTTCTCTACGAGAGGATTAATAAGTTTTTATATAAATTAGTGAAATAAGACACTATAGTAGGTAGTAACCTCTAGGTAGTTACTGTAATAGATATTTCTAACTTACACTAGGATACTTTAGTAACCCCCAGAATGATATCTATTAGAATAATAGCCTTTAGAGTTAATAATACTACTATACTCCTACTAGTAGCTAACTACTAGAGGAAGCTTCTTCTCTTACTTCTAAAGTTTTTAGGTAAGTAGAAGGAATACTAAATATAAACCTAATAGATAAAAATTAAACTTAAGATTAACTACTACTTCTTCAATAATAATTAGGAATATTAGTATCTAATTTACTCCTATTTAAATTCTAGTCTTTAGTAGGTAGTTAAAACTTTCTATATAGTAGGAAAGCTAGAGAACTCCTATAACCTAAATAATTTCATAGGTTACCTAAATAGAATTTACCTAGATTCTAATAGTTAGCCTCACACTATTATTTAGCTATAAAACTTCAGACAGAAGGAAAATAAATACTTAACTATCTTTCTACTCTAATTTAAAAAGACTCTAGTTAATACTAAAGGATATATATAGCTAGATATAATCTAGATCTCCCTACTGGAGACTATCCTACTCTCCCACTTTAAGAAGCTATTTATTATAGTTAACCTTCCTATAGAATATAGATCTTAATTATCTAAGGTTTAAAATATAATTTAGAAGCTTAAATATATAAAGGGGGTATTAGTATACTACTAATTACCCCACTAGAGATCTACTGCCTGTAATATAGAGAGTAATATTATAATAACTAGGGTAATTAAGAAGTAATAATAATACTGAAGCTTTAGTAGCTTCTCCTCTGCCCCTAAGGAATACTCTAAAGACTATTAAGATACTTACTAATACTTTAAGTGCAGTAAGAAAAACTATATCTATAGAAACTATAGAGCCTGAGAATATAAGAAAACTAATATAAAAATTATAAAAGTTATAGTTACTCTAAATTATACTGGAGACAACCAGGAGGATAATATTATTCTACCTAATAATAGTGAGGATTTGGGAAAAAAGTAACTCTAGAGTAAAGTTAGGCTTTAGAGCTAACTGAGGCGGAAATAATAAAATAGGGAAAATAATAGGAAAAAGAATAAGTAAGTAACTAATAGTTAGTTACTATTCAGACTAGAATTAATAGAGGTTACTCTATTAATATACTTATTAATATAGACTATAACGTCTATACTATTATTAATACCTCCCTTATAAAGAAATTTTACCTCCTGCTAGTTAATAAGTTAAAGAGATAGATAAAAGAATATACTATTAGGTTATTATTTAGTGATATCTAGAGGGTAGTTATTCTAACTTTAGAAGTTAGTAATTATATATAGAAAATCTACACCTATATTATAGAGAGCCTGCAGCTGCTCTTATATCTTAAGTAACTATAAATAGAGGATAATTATATTATCTACAATATTGAAACCTAACAGATAATATATAAGAAGGGTAGTATAATAGTATACTTAGAATACTAAGATAAGCTAATATAGTTTAAAGAGATCTAGTTAACTTAGCTACTTAATACTAATTTATTTATATTTATCTATCAGTATACTATATAGCGTACTAGTGAGACACTAAGCTCCTACTAAGTTATATCTATTAGTTTAGTAGATATTAAGAAAATATTAACCCTGAAAGTAGAAGTAAATCTAAGAGATTATATCTCCACAAATATCTTAAAGGAATTCCTAGATCTTTTCTATCTAAATTTAGTATACTAGCTGCCCCCTAGCTAACTAAAGATAAACTACTATATCCTATTAATCTCTAATAATAAGGAATAAAAACTAGACCTCCTATAGAGACCCCTCTATAATATATTATAAAAGAAACTTCTAGTATTTAAGAAGACTCTAGAGGATTTACTTAATAAGGAATTTATTAAAGTAAGTAGCTTCTCTACTAATACTCCAGTCCTCTTTATAAGAAAGCTAGGTAGAGGAATATACTTCTATATAGATTATAAAGCTTTTAATATAATTATAAAGAAAAACTATTACCTCCTCCCCCTTATATTAGAGACCCTCTAGAGGATTACTACTACTTATTAATACACCAAACTTAATATTATTACTATATTCCACAAAATTAGAATCAACAAAATAGATCAGGAGAAAATAACTTTTTAGATATATTACAGCCTCTTTAAATAAGTAGTATACTCTTTCAGACTTACTAATATTCTCACTATATTTCAATAATATATTAACAGCTACTTATAATAATTTCTAAATAACTTTATTATGGTATATATTAATAATATCCTTATTTATACTAATAGCTTATAAAAGGAGTATAAGGAGAAGATCTACTAGGTATTTAGCTACCTTACTAATATAAACCTTAAGTTAGATCCTAAGAAGTATAAATTCTTAATTACTATAGTTAAGTATATTAGGTATATTATAACAGCTAGAAAGAGCCTCTCTTATAATCCTGAGAAGTTAGAAATTATTAGTAACTACCTTCCTCCCAGTTTACTAAAGAGTATCTATAGTTTCTTTAGGTTTATAAACTACTATAAAATTTTTATACTTTAATATAATATTATTATAAAATTTTTAAACTGTCTGACTTAGAAGTTAGTTCTTTTTAACTAGGGACTAAAGCAGTAAGAAGCTTTCCTTATACTAAAATAACTTTTTACTACAGAACTAATCTTATAGATATTTAATCCTAACACTCCAATAATAATAGAAATAGATTATTTAGAATATACCCTAAAAGGTATATTAACCTAAGCTGATAAGACTAAAGTAAAGTATCTAGTAACTTTCCACTCCTAACGTCTAACTCCTACAGAATTTAATTACCTAATCCACAATAAGAAACTTCTTATAGTACTAGAATATTTATAAGTATAGAGAGTGAAGCTATAAAGCACTAGGAAGTTTAAAATCCTTACTAACTATAAGGATCTTAAGTATTTTATAAAGAAATAATAGCTTACAGAGAGGTAAAACTAGTAGGTGGAGGAGTTATCTTAATATAACTTTTATCTTAAGTATTAGCCAGACGCCTAAATAGTAACCTTTAATATCCTCTCCCAGAGGGAATAGAATACCCCTAAAAGGTAGAATAATAAGAAGTAATAGGAATAAGTAATATAAATTATCCTGGATACTACTATCCCCACAGAGCCCCAGGTAGGATATATAGATATTACTAATACCTAGATTTTCAAAGGAAGACCAGATTTGTAAGAAATATAGAGCTATATTACTAAGAAAGACTCTTTATACTAATAGATCTTTATAATAGTCTAGTAGGGGGAGTATAACTTCCCCCCTAACCTCTATATTAAGGTCCAGATTACTAAGTATACTATTAATATACTAGGATAACTTACTTTCAGAGAGAGACTTTAGGTGCCAGGTAGTAAAGAGAGTAATAACCTCCTTAATAAGCTTAGAACTAAATTAGTATAGAAGTTATATAATTCCTCCCCTATAGACTACCTAGAATATAATAATATACTAAAGATTATAAGTTAACAGTTCTACTAGCCTGAATAGTCACAGAGTATCTACTAATTTATATATAATTACAGTATATATAGGAGTATTCACATCTAGAGGTAAGCTAAGAAGGGATTCCTGAAATTCTTACTAATACCTAACCAGTTACACTCTAATCTATCAATAAACTTTATTACTAACTTACCCCCCACGAAAAAATAAGGTAGCTATTACCTCTAGATTATTATTAATTAACTAAATAAAGCCTCTATATTAGAGGAGATAGATATAATAGAGGTAGAGGTATATACCTAGTAATTCCTTAGTTACTACTATAGATTCTATAGAATACTATACTTTATTATAAGTAATAAAGAGTCTAACTAAGTAAGTTACTTCTAGAAGGAATTCTATAAGTTAATAAATATTATATACCTATTAAGCACTAATTACCACCTACAGACTAACAGAATTATAAAATAGTATAACTAAGAGATTTAAGTAGTTTTAAGGATATTTACCTACTAATCCCAGGATAACTAAAGTAACCTACTGCCTATTATATAGTTAGCTCTCTATAACTAGCAGTATAGTATAATAGAGATTATATCTTTCTTTATAGATTATAAATATTATATTAACTCTATCCTAGTTACTAAAGAATATATAGAATTATCTAGTAGTAGTAAGGCTGCAGCTTACTAGCTAGTTAAGAGAATATAGTTAGTAATAATATATATCTATATAGAGATAACTACTACTCAGTAGAGATTAGAAGCCTAAGCGAATAGAACCTAATTCCCTACAGATTAATACTAAGTTAGTAATAAGATATAGTTAAATATATCTAACTATAAATTACTGAAACTAAGCTGAAAGTTAGCCTAGCTATATTATAAATATATAGTAGTAAAGATTCTCTTACTATATATTATAAAGCTGGATACTCTAGAGTCTATTTACCTATAGTTTTATATAAATTTACTCTAGAGAGCTACTACTAATCTACTACCTAAGTAAGTTATAGTTAATAGCTAGCTACTATTACTAATAGATAATAGGAGGGAGGTTAAATAGCTAGTTAAAAGTATTCTAACTGTGAGGATATACTAAGTGGAGAGAGGATACTAATAAGAAGCTCTTATTAAATAGGAAAAATATATAAACCCTACGTGGGAGCCTATTAACGCTATTATAGACATAGTAGCCCTAGAGTAGTATAAGGTAATATATAGACTGATTACAGATAACGATAGAGACCCAGCCTACAGCCTCCAGCTGGGCGGCGGCTGGAGAGGAAGAAAGTAATATTATAGACTATATCTAAATATCTAGCTAGGGCTGTACCTAGGTATCTAAAACTAACCCCCTCGCCCGGATGGGGCCCTAGTAGGCCCTATATAGCACTATATATACAGACTTTTCCACGCACCTATAAAAGCTTCTCTTTTACTCCTTAGTTCTAAATAAATAGTATTTTACACTACTTTCTAATTAAATAAACTTAGGTCCAGCTCTTTATAGTTATTACTAATAATAATACTAAAGTAAAGTTAAGTTTACTTATAGTAAATAAGAATATAACTATTTTAGATATATAGTTAGATAATATTTTTAGAGTAATTAATTAGGATATAGTATTAAATAATCCTAACTTAGTATATTTCGATTTTAATATTCTCAGTATAGTAATTAGAGAATCTTAATTTTTAGAAGATAATATTCCTAAATATAGAAATATTTTATCTCCTTAAAATCTTTTATCTAGTTAATATTTAGATTGAGAATATTAAATATAAACTAATCTATTAATTTAGATTATAAATATTATAGTTTATTTATATATTTATTATTCTCAGTATTCTTAAAATTCTTTAAGATATTTAATATTAAATACTAATTTCTATATATTTTCTATATAACTATATCCTTTCTATTTAACGGGATATTATATTTCTATATTATCTTATTAATTAATATAGTTAATAATTTATTCTACTTTATATTCTTATTCTAGATTAATTTTAATATAGTCTTTTATATAAGACCCTTTTAGTATTAATCTAAGAAGTAAAATATAAAAAACTAGATAATATCTTATAATATCTAATAGTAATAGTTTATAGTTAATATTTAAGATTTTATAAATAATTTAAATACTCTAAGTTTCTTAAAATCTAATTTATCACTTAGTTATTTAGTCTTAATATTTTATTTAGTAAGATAGATACTATCTTCCTCCTTAAAGATTAATCCTCTAATCTTTAAAATATTAATATGCTTATATATTTATTACCTAGTAAATTCAAATTATTTCAGAAGTTTATTCTAGAGAGTATAAAACTTTAAGATATCTACTATTATTTTTACTATTTATTCTTCCTATTAAGATTCTCTATATATAGTAAGGTTAAATTTATAATTAAAATAGAAAAGTAATTGTTTAGTATTTTTCCTACTATATTATTATAAGTAAATTAGACTATTAGTAATAAAGTAACCTAATTATCTTATTAGTAGTTAATATAATATCTAAGGTAAGTTTTAAAAATTTAGTTAACATATTCAGTCTAACTATTAGTTTATAGATAGAAAGTAATAAATAAGTAGTATTTCACTCTAAGTTATAAAATTAGGAATTTCTAAAATTTAAATATAAAAAATTTATCTCTATTAGATATAATTTCCTGAGGTAGTCTATATTAACTAATAATAATTCTAAGGAAGATATATATAAGGTTTTCTATTATATTTAATTTCTTATAAGGAATAAAGTAAGTATATTTAGTAAGTTATTCTACTATAATAAAAATATAATTATAATATACTCTAGTAAGTAGTTCTTATAACTTCAGTAGCTTAATAATAAAGTTTAAGGAAATTAATTTCTAGAGTTTTTAAAATACTAATAGGGATTATAATTTACTATAAGGTTTATATTAGCTAAACTTACTTTTAAGGTAAGTCTTATAATTCTTAATTATATTAATTATATCTTATCTTATAATCTTTTTATTATAATATTATTAAATTTTTTTGAATATCTTAGTAACTTCTTAATATCTATATATTAATATACTATAAATATTTCTAATTATCTTATATGTTATTCTTTTAGTTATACTAATATTAATTTATCTAGTAATTAAGAGTAGTTTCTATATAGATATAAGGTTTCTATCTATATTTACTTTTAGGATAATTTATATTTCTTTTAGTACTAGGATATTATAATTTAGCTTTTAACTGAGTGTATTAGCTTTTCTATTTTCTGTTTCTTTATAGTAAATAATATAAAAGTTAAATTCTGAAAGAAATTCTAACTATCTAATCTATTACGTATTAAAGTTTTTAGATATTATAAAATATATAAAATTCTTATAGTTAGTATAAATCTAAACTTCATATTTAGTTCCTAAGAGTTATAGTCTCTATTCTTAAAATATTTTAATAATAATTACAATTTTTTTATTATAGATTTAGTAGTTAAGTTCTAGTTTATTAAATTTATATAAATAGAAGATATAAAGATATAATCTTTCTTTTATATCTTATTATCCTAGTTATCTTCCTAATATATAGTCTAAAGTATTAATCTTAACTTTAAATAGTTTATTAGGATCTAGAATTATAAGAATAAATTCTAAGATAATCTAATTCTTAATATCTTAAAATACTTCTTCCTATCTATTAGTCTAATTAAACTTAGTATCTTTTTATATAAATTTAATAAGTAGGATTATTTTCTTTATATAATTTTTAAGGAATCTTCAGTAAAAATTAGTAAATCTAAAGAAAACTTAAATTTGTTTGATATTTATCAGTCTAAGTTAGTTTTTCACTGTCTAGATCTTTTTAGTTAATATTTTAATTATATCTAATATAATAGTAAATTCTAAATATTCTATTTATTATATATAAAATTTACTTTTCTCTAGTTTAATCAGTAGTTTAGCTTACTAAAATTTCTAAAATATTTTATAAATATATTCCTTATATTCTTTAAATATCCTTAAATAAATAAGAATATTATTAAGATATATTATATAAAGAATATCTAAATATTTATATAATATATAGTTAATTATAGATTTGAATATTATAGATATATTAGTAAGTCTGAAAAATATTATAAGATACTTATAAAATCTTTTTCTTATTCTAAAAATAATTTTCTATTTTTTACTTTCTTTAATTTAGATAACATTATAAGCTCCCTTAAGGTTGAAAACTATAAACTAATTAGCTCTATAAAGTTAGTCTTATAATTCTAATATAAGGAGTAGTAAATATTAGTTTTTAATTATTATATTATTAAGTTATTAATAATTAATATAAAGTTATAACTTACTATTCTTCTTAAGTATAAATAGAATTAAGCTTCCTGCTAGTAATATCAATATTTAATGTAACTTTTCTTAAGGTATTTATTAATATATTTATTAAGTATTTCTATTTCTATTTAATTAAGTCTATAGATTTTACTAAATCTAGATTTCTTCCCCCCCTTTAAAGGAATCTTATAATTATACTTTATATACTCTAGTAATTAAATTTTAAGTTTTTCTATAAAAGGTTATTTATAAATCCAGTATTTATTAGAGATAATCTAAAGTTAATCTATCTTATTATTAACTTTTACTATTACTATAATGTTTAATATTCAGGCTGCTATAGTTATTCTTAATCCTAAAATAAATAATAAATCTTTATACTCTTAGAGTTATATCTAATTCGTATAGAATCTTATTATCTAGAGAATCCTCAGAAACTGAATCCTTCTATTAAAGATAGTTAGTTTTCTAATCTATCTATAGATTATTTTTTTATAACTATCGGATTCCTAAGATAATCTCTTAATTACTTATTTTTATTATATTAAAAATATAGTTTTCTTTCTAGCTATAGTAATTGAAAAAGAAGTATATAGTTTCTCAATTAACAATATTTCCACTATACTTAACACTTTCTCCTTTAATAGTATACAGCTAGTATAATTCAGCTTTTATTATCTATAGAATCTATTATTTATTTACTACTTATAGTAATATAAAGTTTCTATAAGTATTATAATTAATTAGAATTTATATCTTATATCTATTTACTATAATATTAAAGTGAAGGTGTTTATTATTATATTCTACTATTACTAAATATAAGAATCCTATCTGAAATATTTTTCTTTATCCTTATTTAGTAGGTAAGTTTAGTTTTTTAACGACTTATAGTATCTCTATTCCAATATTATTCTACCTTTATAATAATAAATTATAACTCTTCCTTCTTAAAATATCTTACTAAATATTGAATCTCTATATTCCAGTCTTAGTAATATAGATTTATCCTTAATATCTTTTTCTTATTTCTAAAGTTTATTATATTAATAGTATTATTCTCTTACTTTATTAATATAGTAGATTATATAATAGTCTAATTTACAGTCTATCTATTTATTAATAATATTATTTATATATACTATAAAGTAGTTTTCACTAGATATAAATATTATAAAATAGTTTTCATTAAAATACTAAAGTTCATAAAATAGTAAATCTATATTAAAATATATATTCAGAATTAGATTATCCTTAAATTATTATAGGAAGAATTATCTATCAAATTTATTACTAAAATATAGTATATAATTATCTTATATATAATATACCTAAAAGATAGTTTAGTAAGCTGGATAATGAATTTATAGAAATTTATAGTCTATATTACAGAAGATTATCTTAAAGTAATTCAGAGTCTAGTCACTTAAAACTCTATAGAATATAATAAATTACTTATCTTAAGTTAGATAAATATTCTGAATCCTAAGTTACTTATCTTTATTACTATTTAGTTACTATAAAATAGAGGATCCTAAGTTTTTAATAATATTATTATTTAGCTTAATATTATTATTAAGTAACTTAAATAGGTTACTTAGGTTAATATAAATTCCTAGGCTAACTTTAATAAATCCTTACTAGTAGAGATTATTAAGTTATTCCTTAATCTTACATTCTAACTTATTATATTTAACTATAGTGAAGGTTTTTATTAGTATTTTATTACTTACCTTAAGTAGTTATATAAAAGTTTAAATAAGAAGTAAGTTTCTTTTAATTTTAATTCTCTATTAACAGTAGATTCTCTATAGAAACTATCTATTAGATATTTAACTAATTCTATAGTAAAACTCTCTCTTAGCTGCCTGTAACTATAAGATTACTACTTTATTTTCTTATATTTAGTCTTATTCTGAGATTAGTATAAAATCTTCTTCTTTCTTAATATTAACTATTATTAATATCTTCTTAATATAGTATCCTAATTATCCAGAAAGATTCTTAGGATACTATTTTATATTATCTTTAGATCTTTGGTATATAATATAAATATTATTAAAATAAACTATCTAGATTAGAGAGGTATAAAGTATTTCTTTCTTAGTAATATTAACTTATTAGATTTATCTAGATACTAACTGAAATTATTATCCTTATTACTAACACTTAAGTAAGTAGTAGTTTTTAGCTATATATTCTAGTTTATTATAATTATAGTATTTAAAATCTTATTATTTATTATTTTTAGTGGTAACTTCAGTAGTGAGGTCTATAGATCCACTGTAGTAACTGTGAGATATATTTATTTATAAGGTAAATTATTATCTAGTTCTCTCATTATTATATTAGTTCTAGTAGTTATATAATAGTTTTTAATATTTATATTTACTATTAGGTTATTAAGGTTATTATTATTTACCTTTCTTATAGTAATATTTAAAAAGTTAGTTATTAATCTTAATAGTAGGTTCTTTATATATAATAAAGTTACTAAATCTATCTCACTTAATAAGTTTATTTTTAATATTTTCTTTCAGTCTTTAGTAGAATATAAAGATTTTAGTGTTATTAGTATAATTAAGTTTAGTATAGATATATCTAAATTTAGCTGTATAGTATATAGCTATATTTTTCTGCTTAAGAGCTACTAGATTTTACTTATATTATTATTACTTATTTAGTTTTTAGAATAGTGAGATTAGAGTATTTTTAAAATTATAATAACTTATAAAAATAGTCTGAGTTTCTAACTTAAGATTATTCTATTTATAAGTAAGAAAATTAGTAAGATAAGGTTTAAATTATATAAAAGCTTTTCTTTTAAGAAATAAAGTAGTATAAATAATTTATTTAGTTTTATCTTTAAAATTAAGATTATAAAACTGATAGTAAATTCTAACTTAAGTAAGGAATTCCTTAAGATATCTAGAAGTTCTATTAAAAATCTAAAGTAAGTTAAGTTAAAGTTTCTTATATAACTTAACTAGAATCTGGATAATATTAATAATAATATAAAGAATATTAACTTCCTACTGAAAAGCTAGAAGTTACTATTAATCTGGATTATTATAGAGATTCTACTGAAATTAGGTAATTTCTATAATATTATTATTAATAATTTCCTATATCTTAGTTATATCTCTATTAGTTTTTTAAAGCTATTATATAAATTTAGTAATATTATTCTTTTTATTACTAGAGAGTTTAATATTTTTTATTTCTTAATCTAGAACTTTAATAGATTATTTATCTTTAGGGGATATTCTCTAAAAACTAAAAGAAGTAAAAAGAGTTTAATATTTAGTAAATATAATAATATTCTTTTCTAGATACTATTAAGTAAGTTTTATAAAGTTAACTTACTAAATAGAAGTAATTAAAATATTATAGCTAACTTTAAGTTTAGTAGAAGTAAGTTTATTAATAGTAAGTTAAAATTATAATATATAGGTAATAATATTATTATAATACTAATAAGATTAAATTTTTAGAATTAATAGTAATTAGATATAAGTTTAATAAGAAGATTAAGGAATAAAATTAAAAGTATCTAAGAATAATTATAAAATTAATTACTAAAAAACTATAAAAGTTTAACTTTAAGTAAATTTAAGTTTATTCTATATATAAATTTATAATACTTATAGGTTTTCTTATTCTTATTAATATGATATTATATTTTACTAATCTAAAAGTGAGAAGTAATTACTACTTATAGGTTAGTAATTACTTAGCTTTACTAATTACTTTAAGAATCTACTAATTAATTACTTACTCTATAGAGTAATTATTTATCTCTTATTATTATATAACCTATATTATAGTTTCTTTATAGTCTAGTAGGTTCCTTATTATATTTTTCCCTTCGTATATATAAAATACCCTGTAGCTGCTAGATACCTTATAACTCAGCCCTGGTCCTGTTAGGTCGTGATAAGTAATAGGGAGAGTTTAGCAGATTGGGAAACTCTATTTAGTAACTAGACTATCCAGTAGAGTAGGTTTTAGAATTATTTAGAGTTTTTTTATCTATATTTAGTATATTAATAAGCTGGGAAATATTATAGAATAACTTAGATAATAGTAGTAACTATATAGTTAGGCTAAAGAGTTTAAAATTACTTTAGTTAAAAGATATACTATTAGAGTTAGTATAGCTAGTTATAATTATAACTAATATTAATACTATAGTATTAAAGCTATAGTTTAAGAAGTAATAATCAGTAAATATTATAAAGTCTTCCTCAGCTTATAAATATTTATTTATAAAGTAAGGAAAATATAACTTATTCAGAAAGTAAAAAGTTTTCAGTTTTCTAATAAGTTATAGCCTAAAATTATAGTATATTAAAGTTACTAATATTACTATAGAAATTAATTTGGCTGTTTATAGCTTTAGTAAGCTTCTGAGATATTTATATTTAGTAGTAGTATCTATTATAAGTTCTGTAATATTCTTCTAGTTAACTAAAGAATACTTTTTTTATAATATTAAGTATATAAGTAGCTTTATAGATAGAGTAGATAGCTTCTAGAGGTTTTAGGTTTAGTATATTATATTCTGAAATACTAATATAATATTCTATCTATAGTAAAGCTAGTAATATTAGAGTAATTAGTATTATAGAATACTGAAACTAGGTTACTTAGTTTATTTAGTATATATAGTATCTAGACTTCTAACCTATCAGAATATAGGTAGGTAGTTAACTAGATAGAATATTTATTATCTAGCAGAAGGTCTAGTGGCAGGCTTTTGGCCCTTATTATATATGAAGTGAAGGTATCGTGACCCTTGTCTGATGAGATAGCGTAAGGTGGGTACAGCCCGTAGGCCGCACTCCAACATTCCCACAGTCCCTTCACAACTTAGATAACCCTGTCGATCACAACAAGACTGTATCTCTACACGTTATCTCACTCTCAAGCAACCTCCCCGCTTGCCTCCTGATCCAACAAGCATGGTGCTTCTGCGCTCCTTGGCCTTTGCAAGCATACAAAATATTGAAGAGACAGAGAGAGATTTCAATAAGTGGCGAAACTGGCAGTTCGAGTTACCTATACGACTATCAAGTCAGTAATTTCTGCCTTTTGTGCGTAAGATGGAGCCCGCCCACCGCTAGAAGACTCTTCTTGTGAAAGCAGAAATTCACCAAGTCAGCCCTTCTGCCAATGAAGCTCAGGTTCAGTAACGATGGAAAGATTGTATCTTTGGGGGTCATCCGGACGCACGCCGTCTATACCTTTAAGGTCAACTGTGTAATCGCGAAGGCAGGGCTACGGCCATGTGGCGTGACAAAAGAAGCAGGAAGTCGCCATGTTAACTGACGTCAAAATTCATCCAGGGCAAATTCATTCACAAACGAAGCAAACCTCCCCAAAGCATCCGCCAACATTCGAAGCTTTCGACTGAGAGCAAGTAAGTGAGATGGCCATCTGTTCCAGAACCGCGATGGCCCCTCGTGTGGGGATGGTTCGGAGACGTGGTGCCGCAGGTTTGGCTCTTCGACCACCCGGGGAGATCGGAAGACATGGACTTTGAGGCGACCATCTGCCACGCCTCGTATACCGACCTTGCTGCTTGGTTTCAAAAGATTGCCAACTGTTCAGCTGCCTACATGAATTCACAAGCCCATACAGGGGGACTGTGTTCAAATCCCCTTGGCCGAAAGCGGGAACAGGTTTGGCATCCAATTTGACTTGGAAGAAACCGAAAGACACAACGTCAACAACAGGTTTTCGGGCATCACTTCTTGCGGGAACAGAAACACAAGGGTTTTCAATTTTTTCTTTTGTTTGTCTAATTTGTTCATAGCAAAAGAAAAACACTCGCGTCCCAAACACAAAGAACTTCCCTCTCGACTCCCACTATCATGCGTTCTTCTCTATCGTCTCTTTGCCCGTATCATCTCATCCTCGTCTGTCACCTTCGTCCACAACCTCTCTCCATAACAGATCTTCTTCATTTCGACTTCTTCTCCGGTGAGGGATGAGATTGACGCGGTGTTTCCTGGGAGGCGTGGCGCTTGTTGCTTTCGGCTTGTCCAGAGCTTCGAGCCTGTGCTGGCGGGAGGCGATCAGAACCAGACACTGCTTCGCCCAAACTCAGTCTGCTCCACATCTTCAGCATGGTCCTGTACATCTTGTCTACCGTGGACTCAGCGGGCATTTCATGGCCAGGTCCGGAAGCGCCGCTCTCCCCCGATCTCGCCGGCTCATTTTGCTCCAGCCACGTGTCGAATCTGGCCTGGACTTCAACTGTCGCCGCTTCGTACAGCCGATTGAACACTCTTAAAGGCAGCCACGGCGGTAGAGTCGTGCTCGAGTTGTCCGTGTGGTGTCCCGGGTAGAGTAACACCATGGAACAAACGTGCTCGGTGGACTCAACCATGCAATGGCAGGACGGGCAGCACCGTTTCGACACTGGAAGGATAGATGAAAGTTCCTTGAATTGCTCCACAACTTGGGCAGGCGGAAGTTCCAAGCCATTCTTGCCACGGCTACTGGGGATGACCCGATCAACAACATCTGACCTTGGAATCTGTGCCAGGTGGCAAAGAGACATGATCAACGTCTCCGCGTGCAATGTCCCTTTGTATTGAGGAGACGGGGGCCATCGCTTTGGCCTGCCGAACAACTGTCTGTTGACTTTGTCGGCAATTGTCGCAATCTCGTCGTCGGTGTATGGCTGCTTAGTGGTTGGATTGAGAATGCTCGTAATTACATCCCTAGGGTTTACACATTCCACATCTTGGTAGGAGTTGAAAGCCGTGAGAAGGCGCACATCCTCTGTTTCAGCAACCATTTGAAGTGCCGTCCGGAAGTCGAGAGTGGCGGCCCCGGCGTCTGATTAACGACAAAGGATGCCGAACCATGCGAACACAGCCTCGTCCCAGCTGCGTCGAGATGTGAAGTCCACAGCGTGCAGCTCGGACGAGTAATTGTCGTCGGGGTTCTGATGCTCAAATTCCTCAACGCCCAGTTGCTCGAACATATCCGCGACTTGCTCAGGTGTTTGCAAAATCGACTCTGCTTGTGGTCTCGGTGCCGGAGTCTGGTAGCCAAGGCCTCCGGTGCCTCGGCCTGCACCAGTTGCGGCGAGAGCGCCTCTGCCGGAGCCTAGACCGCCCCTACCGGAGCTGGGAGTATCGCCCCTGCCGGAGCCTAGACCGCCTCTGCCGGAGCCTGGACCGCCTCTGCCGGAGCTAGGAGTACCGCCTCTGCCGGAGCTGGGAGTATCGCCCCTGCCGGAGCCCGGACCCCCTCTGACAGAGCTGGGAGTACCGCCTCTGCCGGAGCCTGAACCGCCTCTGCCGGAGCCTGGACCGCCTCTGCCGGAGCCTGGACCGCCTCTGACGGAGCTAGGAGTACCGCCTCTGCCGGAGCTGAGAGTATCGCCTCTGCCGGAGCCTGAACCGCCTCTGCCGGAGCCTGGACCGCCTCTGCCGGAGCCTGGACCGCCTCTGCTGGCGCCGGGAGTACCCCTGCTGGATCCGGGACTGGCTTGTTGAGACGAAGGTGTCTTCCCCTTCTTGCCGGTTGGAAGGTGCTGTCCCTTGGCCCCGGCGAGGAAGTCTCCCGCGTACTCTCCTTCGGGGTTGGTGGTTTTGATGGCATTGCTCGAGTGATAATACCCCTGCTCCTTGGAGAAGCAGTGCTGGGTGTCGCTCGGGAAAATGCGTGCGATCCACCGGAGGTGGGCACGCAAGACGTCTGGAAATTTCAATCGCAAGCTGTTGAGTAGCAAAAGGGCGAGTTGCAATCGACGTAGCAGCCGACTCAGCCTTTGGGCTTTGGCTCCGGCCTCCGTGGCCTCTTCCCCGGCCTTCAAAGCGGCTTTCATCTCATTCAAAACCTTCCTCGCATCGGCCGAGTACTTGTTTATTGCTGCCAATACGCTCGCCAAAACGCGGTGAAACTCCCGCCTCGAAGAAGTGTTGTAGAAAGGCCCTTTCTTCTGGTACAGGACGCTGTTTTCCCACAGGAACTTCTTCTTGCCGTCCCCACCCTGGGCGTTGGGGATGAGATGGACGTCGACGTCGTCACCAATCCACTGGGACGCTTGCGAATAGACTCCGTCCAAGACGAGGGCATGTGAGCCTGAGGGTATGGTGCAGTGTTTGTCGTCGAGGTCCACTGGGAGATCGTCCATATCAGGGCACTTGGCCTCAAGAAGCTCGACGGAACGCAGCAGATGCTCGCCAAAGTTGCGATTCTTGAAGCCATACTCGCAGCGCTTCCAGAAGCGATCGAAGCACACGACGCTGAGATAGTCCTGTAGCAGCAAGGCGGCTGCTTCACGATGCGAGTCACTCGACGACCGAGTGCGTCCCAGGAGGTGGAAGACGTTGCCGCAGTGAGCGGAGAAGTTGAAGGCCGGGATCCAAGTGTCCCTGGTCTTAGAGTCCTTACTCAGGAGTAGTAGCAAAAGACCAGCAGGGCCGCGTTTGCCATTGAGTTCCTCTACAAGCTCGGGCGTGATTGTAAGGCTCTCCAATGATACGTCCAGTGGTGGGAAGGCTGCAGTGATTCCCTCGGACTTCTTGGGCGGCATCTGGTCGTTGTCGAGATTTGTTGAAATGACGAGACGCTTCAACCGGCCGACTGGGGCAGTGGCGGGCGGTTTCTTGGTCGTGAAAGGGTCATCAACAACGCGGCGAATGGTGGTGTCTTGATCAGACAATGGCGTCAGAGCCACGACCTCGTTGTCTCGAACCAGCATCGCGGTTACGCGGTCAAGGGCCGCATAGATGTCGATGATGGTCCGAAGAGACTCGTCGGGCTTATCTGTCGACGTCCCCGACAGAACCGTGTCCTGAGAGACACGGTATTCGCCGTGAACCCGATTCACGGATCGTAACGACTGTAGCACCTGAGTAAGTGCTCGATAACGCAGGTGGGCTTGGCGGCTTGCGAAAAGCTTCGCCTTTCCGACGTCTCGACGGTCTGCCATCTGTACCTCATCGCAACCATTAGCACATCGTGATCGGATCGTCGTTGGATTACAAGTGACTCTGGTACCTTGGGCACACCACAAGTCGGCTCGTTCGGACTGTGCCGGTCAGGAGATATCCAAAGGAAGCAGGAGCCCAGCACGAGACAAGATGGCAGCGAAAGATGGTCCTGGTGGGGAGCCGCGTCACAGCAAGGATTGGTCGGACGGGCTGAAATGCTGGTGAGCAACGCTGGAGTCGCCGAGATGAGTATCTGAGCCGTAATCAAGCTAGGAAGACAGATGGATGCAGTGGTCTGAAGTTGCTGAAGTTGCCGAAGTTGCTGTTGGCTGATCTTCAAGACGTACGTACTGGAATGAAGAGGAGCAGAAGGGGTTATAAGGAGGTCCAGTGTAGAAGGTCAAGGATTGTTTTCCTCTTCATCTTTCTGGAAGTGGAAGGAATCAGATCCGATGCCTGAAAGGACCGCTCCTTCCTCTCATGTTGTTTGTCATGATGCGGTCCAAACGGCACCCTGCAGCTTTGGCTACATGGCAAGCCTTCAGCAAGACTCACTGTTGGATGTTGGCTTAGGCATGAGCTTAGATAATAGGAGAGACCAGACACTGATTGTGTGTGATTGCTCAAGAAAGTAATGGTGGACAGGTAAAATTTAGAAGCAACCAGAAAGCTGCTGCAACTGACTCCCAAGACAATCAGCATGCCATGAGGCAGCATACCATGAGAAGAAAACATTTTCACCTCAATGACCAAGGCTTTTGATCTGTCTTTGGGCTGTGTGCTTCAATATCGCCCTAGCACTAACCAGGCAAGAGTTGTGTGTAACAGGTCACTGAAATGCATGTGGCCATGGCAAGACAACATGGTAAACAAGACTCAAGTTGCAAAGGCAAATGGCACACAAGTGATGACATATCATGCGGATTGCAAAACTACAGATGCTCAGCAGCAAGCTGGCAGCCATGATGCATATGCTGCCGGCCTCCCTCCAGGCTCCAGGCTCCAGCCTCCTCGATACGCCAGCATGCCACACAGGCTAACAGGCAAAGACACACCTGCACTCATGTCCATACAATCTGTTCCTCACCCTTCTGGAAGCTTCACTTGGCGATTTTAAAAACATCATGGTACTGCCAGCAGTGGTGGTAGTAGTGGACTAGTGGTACTACCAGCGTACAGATGTCACGTGTGCCATCACACGTGACACATCCAGAGTGATTGGACTCACTGGCGGTTTTCAGCCAATCACAAGTGCAAATTCAGGAGACCTGACTGACAACAATCAAAAAGCACGTGACTGATCCAATCCCAAGGCACCTGATCATGTCTCCCGCCGAGCCTATTGCAAGACTCGAAAGCTTGCACACTGAGATTATTCTTCACATATTCTCCAAGTTGGTTGAACACGAGGACTTTCCACAGGGCAGCTATGCCCATGAAGAGACTGTCGAGATATACAACCGCGAGTGGCCAGGGCAGGAGGCTTTGAGCAGCTTCGACGGTGTACGAGATGCAATTCGGCTTGGGGCAACCTGCAAATCCCTCCACAACATCATAAGCCCTGCAGTCTATGCACACGACAACAAGTTCAACTATTCCTCTGCACTGCTTCTTTCAACCAAAAGGGGCGACCAAGATGGCATCGCCAGAGCGCTTGCTCATGGAGCCAACGTCAATACTCACGACAGGACCGGCTTTGAGATCCACCGAGAAGTAGACGAACTTGATGACGGATTGCTCTACTTTACCAAGTCGCCCATCTTTTCGACCCTGACTGCTCTTGATTGGGCATGTCTTTATGGCTACGAAAAAGTCGTCTCACAACTACTGGCTTCTGGTGCACATGTCAATCATCGGGCTGATCTTGGCTACTATCTCAACCAGGTGATTGACGATCCTGAAGGGAGCAGCTGGTGGGACGACAAACCACTACACTATAGACACCCCCAACGTGTCATGTTCTGCGTCACCAGGGCGGAATATGAGCACATAACAAACAACCGCCGCTGGTGCAGGGAAGAGCTGCAACCTGATCCCTTTACCCTTGGGGCCAATCCGCTCTTCTTTGCGCTCAAGGGAAACGCTTCAGAGGAATCGCGTCGCAAATGGGCATCCGACAGTTGGGGCTCCTCCGGCTTCATATGGGAAGCCGACGACGAGACTGGCTGCAGGCTTCCCATCGTCAAGGCTCTTGTGAGGGCCGGTTCATCGCTCATCACCCGAGAGAGGGGGCGGGTACATGCCCTCCATCAAGCCTGCCTTTATCGAGAAATCGAAATTGCCAGATTTCTGATCGAGGACCTCGGTGTGGACCCTGCTATTCAAGATGCGAAGGGCAAAACGCCACTTCACTATTTGGACGAGAGCGTGTACCATCGTAGGCTGCCGCCACGGACCAAGGAAATGACGGAGCTCTTCATCGAGAAGGGGGTGGACGCCAAGCTGACGGGGTTTCCGAACCTGCGCAAGTTGTTTTCGCCTCAGGACTCCTCGGCCGATGAGGTCGAAGCCGTGGCGCCGGGGGATGATGACGGGTTCTGGCCGTCGGGGTGAAGATGGCTAGACCAACGCAACTATCGGTGATGGGAGCCTGTAGCCCGATGCTATCGCCAAGCGAGAACTGGCAGGCAACGAGCGGGGGAGAGAGTTGCTCGGACGGTTCTGGATGTGTGTCTCGCCTTCAAGGATTTTCAAGGATAGATTTTGCTTTGTTGGATTGCGCTGGAGATACTGGATCGTGGGAGATGGTTCCCCTTCGCCGGCGTATGGGAAGACCAAAATTCAGTCCCGAGAATCGCGTCGCGACGTTGCTTGACATTCCATCACCATCGGCCGAGGCCTCAAGCACGCATATGGCTCATTGGCAGTATGAGCCAGTACTCCTAGATCACAAACATAGCATCTGTAACGAAGCATCGCAGGGATAGGATTAGAAATAGAGATTGCCTTTTTCAAGATATCCTACTTGTACGCCTTGTTTCGAGCATGTCACCCAGCCAGGCTGCGAGGGTATTATATGATTCGCTAAATGACCAACCTGACTCGTGCACCTCTAGCCCGGCCATGACTGACGGATATGTGATGGATGCGACGCAGGCCCAATTATCTCTTCTCCTACACCGTCACAGAAGAAGCACTCGCGTCATGGAGACATGTCTCCCACCGAATGCAAGCCTGGTGGCTCACAACGCCCCTTCAAATCGGTAAGTATCTTGCTGTGAAACCAACCCTTCCCTCCCTTGAGCTGGAATACTATCCAGAGCCCGCTGACGCGACGAACATAGCGGCCTGACATTGTCGTGCCACGTCTTGAAGTCACCCTATCCAACTTCAGCAGCCCGAGTCCTGGACTGTACTTCCTCGCCCCCTTCAAGAGCTTCGTCTCAACACCGCTCATTTTCGACAACAACGGGGTGCGCAGAGCTAACCCACACTCGTACGGAATCGCGCTAAGCATTGAATTTTCCAGGACTTGGTATGGGTGGGCAGCGATCAGTACGCCGGGACGGAGGGGCCAGGACCTCACGTCTACGATTTCCACACCTGCGACTTCCAAGCGTCGGCGCACATCTGCATGCTGCGCGGCTTCAACGACCAGGGCAACGCTCGCGGCCAGGGCGTCATCGTCGACTCGCACTACCAGCCCGTCAAGCACGTGTCGAGCGCCGGCAGCTCGACGTCCTGCGACCTCCACGAGTTCACCACGGCCGAGTCCGGGACGACGTCACTCGTCACGCAGTACCGACGGCGCCTGTACGATCTGAGCCGCCTCTCCGGCGGGCGTCGCGGCATGGTCTGGGTGCTCGAGGGCATCTTCCAGGAGGCGGACCTCGAGTCAGGTCGCGTGCTCTTCGAGTGGAGATCCCTCGACCACGTGGACCCGAGTGAGAGCCTGGTCCAGCCGACGAAGGGAACGCCGGGCGAGCCTTGGGATTACATCCATCTGAACTCGGTCGAGAAGACGCCAGACGGGAATTACCTCGTCTCGGCGAGGCACACGTCAACCATACTCAAGGTTTCCAGCCGCGATGGCAGCATCATCTGGCGCCTCGGCGGGCACAAGTCCTCCTTCGAGGCCATGGATCCCCCGTTCCTGTTTCAACATCACGCCAGGGGGCTCAACGACGACGACGACGGGGGGAACATCACCAGGCTGTCGCTGTTTGACAACGCCCGCCGACCGGCCTTTGACCCTGAGCGGCCGTCTTCGGGCGTCATCCTGCGGCTCGACCATTCCAGCAAGACGGCGCACGTCGAGCACAGGTACTCTGGCCCCGAGGTGGAGTACACCGCCAAGATCGCAGGGAGCACCGTTGTTCTGCCAAACAAGAATATCCTGGTCGGGTTCGGTGACGCAAGCTGCTTCACGGAGTACACCAGCGACGCGAAACCTTGCTTCAAAGCCTGTCTTCGCGATAGATCCCACCCAACGCTCTACCGCGTGTACAAAAGCCCTTGGGTCGGGAGGCCGCTGACAGAGGTCGCGATGGCTTCGTTCTCGCGTTCGGGAGCGGGAGCGTCCTTGACGGCGTTTTACGTCAGCTGGAACGGCGCCACCGAGGTTAAAGAATGGAGGATCCGAGGCGCGCTGCATCCGGACGGGCCGTATTCAGAGGTCATCCGCGCGCCCAAGAACGGCTTCGAGACCACCATTACAGCATCGCGCCATGTAGTGCGGGCGTACGTGGAGGGTTTATCGGCAGATGGCGAGGTGCTCGGCCGGTCACCGAATGTCACTACCTTCGTGCCATCGGAAGCCACGAGAAGTCTCTGTGATGAGCTATGGTGCCCCGAACCGTGTGCGCCGTCGGCGACGAGCGTTGCTGAGGTCTCTCGGGCCAAAGTGGGAATACCTGGTGACTGGCAGCGAATACCTCTTCTCCAAGCCGTCATCTTGAACGTGATGGTCACTCTGGCTGTCATTCTTCTTGTGCGGTTCACTCGCAATCGATCAGCAGCCATGTCCAGGCTAGCTCGATGGTTGTTTTGACAAAATCAGACGGCCGTTGGAGTGTGGCGTGGCGATCACGGTATCACCCAGGCCGTCGTCCGAGGAGTCTTCAACACGACACAGTAAAGTAGCTATAGATACAACACACGACTACGATATGACCGCATTGTGGTTGTCAAGGTCGAAGTGACACAGTCAAGTTGAACTCTGAATAACATCAGAAGCCATTGCATCTCATTGACAAACTGCAATCCTGCCACAGCAACGAGCTAGGGTCGACGGTGGGATTGGCATGTTTGAGACTAGGCACTATCGCGAGAATATACACTTGGCAAGATAAGACAGGAAACATTTCGATGCCTATTCCGACAACCTCGGGAGGTTGCATCGCGACCTTACTTGGAGGGCTGGAAGACCCCGTGGTTGTCCTTCGTCTCCAGCTCAGATCTCTTCTCCTCGTCGTTGCCCTCGGGCTTCAGGCTCTGGGTGTAGATGTATCTGGCATCCAGCTCGGATCTCTTCTCCTCGTCGTTGCCCTCGGGCTTCAGGCTCTGGGTGTAAATGTATCTAGAGTCCAGCTCAGCCCGCTTGCTCTCGGCTTCAGCCCAGTTAGTCTTGCCGCTGTAATTCGACGATCAGGACGTCTTACTCGACACCGGTGCCGCCTGTGCGACGGAGACAGCTGCAACCAGGGCCGCAATGAGATTCTTTGAAAGCATGTTGAAAGAGTCGGTTGAGGGACTGGTGGTGGGATTTGTTGGTGCAGGTGTATGACGATGTCGGACTCGACGCGTGAAGGGAAGCCGTGGTGGTTAACAACAACAAATTCCTAAACTACTCGCAAGCGATTGGGCAAATTACGAGCAAATAGTTTACCTGGAACTATAACTCACCCCATGCCCGCCGCCCTGCCCAACATGTGTGCCGTCTGATGCCACCCGAGTCATGCGGCCTTCGCATCTCGCGGGACATTGGAAACCTAATGATGCTGACGATGCCTGCCGCACGCCCTGCCTGAGATCTTATCCACAATCACTTTCGCACCATCTTTTCATTGGCTGTTCGTTGTTCGGCACTCGTCCTCATCTTCCGAACTCTGATGAGGCCTTGCGGAAATATCGATCTGATTGTTTTGCAAGGGTTTGATATTGACGTGGACACCGGGGCTATCCTCCTAGTCCAGGGGGGCTGACTGACATCGAAGTACGTAGTAGAATGGGATACCGGAAGAGGGTGTTTGTGATCGGAATGTCGTACGGCTTCGCGAGTTTTAGGAGACGTCTTGTTTCTCTATTTCAAAGCCGACTTCTGTCATATCCGTACAGGCCATGACTTTTGCTGCATCAGTCAACCCAGCCTCTTTGCAATGTTCCGAAAACATGGGCCTGTCTCCCGGCCTCTCACCGACATCTTTACGAACGACTCCGAAATAGACCGTCGACATCTGTCACGCACTGTTCCCATGAAGCTACTCTGTCTTGGTCTAGGAAGAACAGGCACAGCATGTAACGACTCCGAACTCTCCTTACCTCTCCCTCACGAAGCTGATGACAACTCAAAGCGCTCAGGGTGGCACTGAAGCAGTTGGGATTCCAGGACACGTATCACATGCTGAGTGCCAGCACCGAGAACCCCCTCGACTGCTTGCTCTGGAGCGAAGCCCTCGCCGCAAAGTACGACGGAACCGGAGAGAAGTTTGGCAGGGCCAGGTGGGACGCCCTCCTCGGACACTGCCAAGCCGTCTGCGACTGGCCCGCGGCGTCATTCGCAGACGAGCTGATTGAGGCATACCCGGATGCAATGGTGGTCCTGACGACAAGAGACGTGGACTCTTGGTACAAGTCCACCAAGGCCACCGTAAACTGGCGGGCTCAGCACGATTACATGCTGTGGGCGCTGTCGTATGTGGACTGGGCTGCGTCTCTGTACTATCCCATGGTTTCCAAGTACTGGAACTCTGTGTTTATGGGAGATTTTGACAGACACGGGAAGTCGGTCTTTTCTTCCCATAACGAGCGGATCCGGAAACTTGTTCCGGCTGACAGGCTGCTGGAGTTCAGACTAGAGGATGGGTGGGATCCCCTGTGCAAGTTCTTGGAATGTCCCGTTCCAACCACCCCTTTTCCTCATGTCAATGAGGGTGGTTCCTTTCTCGGACGGGTCAAGCGGCGCAATCTTTGCCAACTTTTGAACGTCCTTTTTCGATGGCTTGTGTGGGCTGTAGCTGGTCTCTGCCTTTACTTTCTGACGAAGAGCTCCATGACTGTATTAGAATAAGGCGTGGATACCGCGGATTTCTGCCGGATGTGTGAGGCGGGCGTACCCATGTTTACCCACTATTAATGAATATCAGAGTTCTACTGACTCGGGCTCTTGAAAGCATCCTGTTCGCTCTCGGTCTATCGTCCTAGTCTCGGGTTCTGTCATCGCTGGAGGGGGGGACTTTTCAAAGAAAACTGCCGCTTGCAAACGACGTTGGCCAGTCCAACCATCGCGCAGACCAAGCCAGCCATGCTCCTGCGAAGAGTGGTGAACCTCCCCTGGGCTTACTTGCCGAAAGAAAAGCTGGGAGTTCTCGCTGTGATATCCTCAGTCAGAATCGTCGACTTTTACCAGATAGCGAGTTTCCAAACATGCATCGCGCTGCACCTCCACCACCTACGACCCGAACTGTCTCCGGCGGAGCTGGCTCACCATGTCGGCTTGGCTCAAGGCATGTTCACGACGGCACAGATCGTGTCCGCTCCGTTGTGGGGGAGTGCCGCCGACCGCATCGGTCGGAAAGCCGTCATTCTGATGGGTCTTCTCGGGACGGCACTGTCGTGTGTTGGTGTGGCTTTTGCCGGCTCTATATCGTCGATAATACTCTGGCGTCTCTTTGCAGGCGCCGTCAATGGCACTGTCATGGCCGCTCGAGCTGCCGTGTCTGACAACCTCGCCTTGGAGCATCGCCCGGCCGGCTTCTCCTTGCTTGTGCTTTCATTTCATGTTGCTAATGTCCTGGGGCCTGGTAAGTTCAAACTCAAAGACACGCAGCTGTGTTGGAACAAAGGTCTACTACCACGTCCACGACTGACGGGAGAGTCGTAGTTGCCACGGCCATGTCCATGGGCTCAGGTGCTAGTCAACGTCCAGAGTCGCCATCGAAGTCGGTTCGAGTTGGGACTACCAGTTGGATGACCACCAACCCCTTCGCAGCACCCAACATCCTGAGTGCAATCTTGTTGGTAGGGGACGCGGTACTGGTATGGCTCAAGTTGCAAGAAGTACACCAGAAGGATTACGGGACATGGCAGAGCTGGCTTTTCGGTCGCTCCAACTTCCATTACCGGAAGCTTCCTGACGTCAACTCGGACAACGCGAGTAGCATGCGCCTTGAAACCATCGAAGAAGACCAGCGCCATACGACGGAACGTTCAGACTCCATCTGGACGCCAAAGTTCATCATCGTCTTGAGCACCGTCTGCATCCTCGAATTTCACCTCGGGTACGAATCACCTTCTTTCCCAAACACGATTGGGTGACTAACACGCAGTACTGTAGGGCTTTTGGATCTCTTTGGCCTTTGTTTGTTGTAGGCGCCCGCCGCAACGTCAACGATCCCGTCAAGATGCCATTCTTCTTCACTGGAGGACTTCAGCTAGAGGACGCGGATCTCGGCTGGGCGGTCGGAGCCCTCGGCGCGATTGGTGTGCTGTTGCAGCTCACCGCTGTTCCGCACGTCACCGTCAAGTACGGTGCCGTACGAGCCTTCAAGGCTTCGCTTCCTCTCTTCCCACTCAGCTTGTTCCTCGCACCGTATCTCGCTCTTGTTCCTGCAGGGCACGCTTGGATACTGTGGTTTGGGATATTCAGTGTCCTGTTCTTCCATGTTGTTGGGCGGTCGTTTGGAATATTGGTGTCGATTCTCCTCGTGAACCAGTCTACTGCGCAAGCTTCCCGACGCGGCACAGTTCACGGCATAGCAAACGCGGTAGCAAACACCTCTCGGTCTCTTGGGTCGATTGCGGGAGGTTACCTGTTCGGTATCGGGTTGCAACACAGTACAGTCGGGTTCAGTTGGTGGATAGTATGCTGCTTGAGCCTCCTCGGCTGGGCTTTAGGTCGCTGGCTATGAAATCAACGTCTTTGGAGAGACGTCTGCATAGTTGGTCAAGTCATTACTTCCTAACCATGTTGAGTCTATCACGCAGGCAGTCGTTTCTCCAATCATGCGAGGGGAGAGTCTTTACATCGACAGGGCCAACTAATTGTCAAGCACCCAATGCTATACTGCACAGATGGGGTTGAATAGATTAACAAGACGTATAGCTTGACTGCTCTCTCCCAAAATACTTTGAAGAGAGCTCGACTCATAGGCAATTGTGCCCCTTGAAAACGGTGCTCTGCGCAGAGCCAAAAGTGTCACGAATGGCGATCCAGCACACATTGCAAGATTACGAAGTCTCTTCACACAATATAAACACTACCTTCCTCTGCAGCACATTTCGGAGTTACGTTGGGGGAGAGGAATAGGAGTGGCAAAGTTTGGTGACGACCAGGAGGGTTTTTCGACAACTGAACCCATCACGGCATTCATCCTTCATTTCAATATATATCTGTAACTACTAGCAAAGTCTAGAAGCGTGATTGAATCTGCAATAAGTTGTTTCTGACATTGTAGGTGCTTGAGATACAAGCAGACACCTCACAGCCGCGTAAAACGATGTTGTTTCAACCAGCGATGGGACTCTTTCACGCCCGACGGATCCATGCTGGGCTTGGAGGAGAGAGAAAGCTAGAAGTTCCGATTGCATGAACTTCAAGTAAACACCATACCAATGTACGATAAGGATTCGCCACCAACAAGCTACCTGTCACAGTCTCTCTCGGCGCCATCGCGCTTGGGTGCTGCCGAACGGCATTTCCAAGTACGTGAGGGTCTGTTTGAGATCAATATCCGAGTAACAGGTGCTTTCAAATAACTTTTGTGAGTGTTGAGACGCCAGCCATAGTTGACGCATGTCAGACTGTAGCCCATTCGCCTTGCTGACTGGCCACCACATTCATCTGACCGTGAGAGTCGGGATCGCAGATAGCTTACTTTTATGTATCCTGGTATCACCGTAACAGAATTGCAAGTAAACCCCTAGAAGCCCGAATCGCCAAGCTGCCAAACAAATCGACTGGTCAACCTGTTTCACCGGGAAAGGGTTGTCAACGGCAGACAACGCATTCCAGGGTGCGGGATGACGCCGATACCAGACCCATCTCGTACACGGGCGAAGGATGTTCTGAAGCAACGGAAAAGGCTTGCGAATCGGGCACACGACGCCGTCAGCACTCATCGTCACAAGTAGGCGCAGCGCAGCCTCTTCACCGTGGGAGACGCGTCCTGGGCTTTACATATAGACGATGGCCCTTCAGCGGCCGCTGCGTGAGGCAGAAGCCAAGCAGCGCAAAACGGACTTTTGTCCAAACTCCGGTCGCACAGCAGAAGTACCAGCCAGTCATGAGCTCATGATCCAGAAGCGATGGCTGCTTATGGAAGCAATGCGCGCGAGGCCGTCAGATTTGGCGTGATCCCCCGCATCTGCATAGCCCCTACCGACGAGCAGGGATCGGAGTTTTTCGTGAATGTGTTGAAAACTCCGGTCCATCGATACCGTCTGGTCCCTTGTGATGTCGAAGGCATCCAAAAGAAGGGGTGTATGGCAGCCCTTTTAACCAAGCATCCTTGATGTGCCTTGAGGAAGCTGTGTGTCTCCATCGTCACCGTCGGCGGGCTATTACCATTGTTAAACCTCCGGTATTTCGCGCCTCTTGACCAAGCTCTCGGAAAGAATAGCTGCCAACAGAGTGGAAAGCTAGAACGGACCGGAAGCGGACAGCGCCTGAGAAGCCGTTGAACGAGGCACGCCGTGTCGGTATACACAAGCGACATCTACTATCGAATATGTCTGGTGCATCATCGCCATCTCCTTCGGGAGACGGGTCGTCTCCGGACCGGCCACGAGTACCTTCTGTGGCTCGCTGGGGAGCTGCTTGTGCGCCGTGTGCTACGGCAAAGGCGAAGTGTCTTCGATCGAGCAACACGCTGGGATCGAAGTGCGATAGGTAAGTTACCGTCTTTTCTACTTCAGGACGGAGAGGTTTGTTGCTTTGATAACTGCGTCGGACATTTCGATGAGCTCGAGAAGTCCGGCCCCAGCATGGTGTCAAGAGGTTGCTGGGGTTAGTTATTGTTGTCGCGTGTTTTCTTACGGTGTTGGTAAACTTGTGTGAATAGGAGACTAACAAGTCGGCTTCCGGTTGCTGTAGGTGTGAGAGACTGTACAAGAGTTGTACAGACCAGGTACACAAGCCCAGAAAGAAGAGACAGAGCCGGCCATCGTAAGTACAATATTCTCTCACACCTCCATCATATGATTCTGGTGTGCTGGGCAGTGGATGCAAGAACTGTCTGAGAGCGAACTGGCAAATCGTAGCAGAGGAGAGTCTTGTGTCTGTCTTTGGTTGGTTAACACCGGATAACCAGACGTACCACCCAACTCGAAGAGCGGTTGAACCGCCTCGTGAACTCCTTGCGAGTCTCGGGCAATACCAACGCCATTGCAACCATCGGAGAGCATCAGACTGCGGGCATCGCGGGACGAGCCGCTGCCAGTAGCCATCAGCCCACTGCCCAGTCACTGGGAGACGCTCATCCAGCCCCTTGGGATGCATCGAGTCACATCGACTCTGGCCCAATCAACATCCCCATGACGTTCAACTCCTTCGTGCCGCCAAACTGCATCTGTTGTACTGAGCCGGGTGACGTTGCCGGCCCTCCAGATACCGACGAGAACCTCTTGGCCATCTACCGCAACGAACTCACACCAAGTTTGCCGTTTGTCGTCGTCCCGGACAGCACGGCGGCCAGCACCCTTGCCGCGGCCAGGCCGTTCCTCATGGCATCCATCCGGATGGTGGCATCCTTTAGACACCCTCGATCGATGCGGGGCCAGATGTACCGTCTGCTCAGCCACGTTGCGGACCACATGCTCATCAGGTGTGAGAGGTCGCTCGACATGCTCCTGGGCTTGGTTGTCATGCTCGGCTGGTTCCATCACCACTGTATCGCGCACGCACAGCTGAACAAGCTCATCTCGCTCGCTGCAACCTTGGCAGGCGAGCTCGGTCTGAAGAGGAGTCCGAGTATGCCCGAACGGCAGAGGTTGCTAGTGATGCGATCATTTGAGCCGAGGGAACGAACCAACGAGGAGAGGAGGTTGATTCTGGCTGTCTGGTATCTCAACTCTTCGTGGGTCATCCATCACGAACTACCGTGAGCTGGTACTAATTTGTTTGCAGGACTTCTTTGGACCTTCAGCACATTGACCCCATGAGATTCTCGGTATACATACAGCAATGTTTACGAGAGCTCGAACAGAATCGAGAGCTCGAGTCAGACATGCACATTGTGTATATCGTCAAAATCCAGAGGCTGGCCGAGAGAATCTCACAGATTCGAGGCAACGAGGACGGCGAGGAGGAAATCGGCCTCCCCAAGGCGCCGCTATCGGCATACGCGTCGAGCTTCCAGGCGGAGCTGGACAAGCTGCAGAGCAACATGCCACCGAGTCTCATAGACAACCGTGAGTCCCCCCCCCACACTTGTTCGCGACGAGTCAACACTGACCTGTGCAGACTTCCTCAAAGTGAGGCTGGCGACTGCAAGACTTCGCCTCTACGAACCCCCGACAATCGACCCAGACCTGCTCGCGTCCCTCTCCAAGTCGCTCACATCCCTCAGCTCGGGCTACAGCTCGGCCCTCGACGTCTTCTACCAGGCCAACGCGGCCCTCAAGGGGTGGTTCGAGGTCTGGCTCGCCATCCCCGTGCAGGCGCTCTACACGATGCCGCTGACGCTCGCCTCGCACATGATCTTCGCCGTCGTCATGATGAGCCGGTGGGCGTGGCTCGCAGCCAGCAGCTCGGCGACTTTCGGCACCAGGTCCGCCGAGATGCTGGACCCGTCCAGCAACAACCCCAACCTCGCGATCGCAGCCATGGAGGCGGCCATCAACCCGATTGCGGGCACCGCGCCCGTCCTGCCGTCCTCGACCCCATGTTCCAAGCTCCTCCCCAAAAGGACGCCGTCGGCAGCGGCGTGGGAACCGCCGGCGCCGGACAAGAACCTGCCGCAGGTTCTCGCGGAGCTGCGGGCGCAGCTCGCGCGGCAGCCGGAGCTGATGCTCGACGTGGCGGGGATACTCAACCAGGTGGCGAACCAGCTCGAGGAGGTGGACGCGGCGATGGCGGCGGTGTCGCTCGACTCGGGCCCGGCGCGGGCGAGCATCTGGACGCTGGGCGCGACAAAGGTGCGCATCGCGCAGTTGAGGCAGAAGAAGTGGTCGGACATGGTTGAGCAGCGAGAAGACGGAGACGACGACGAGAGGCAAGAGGAGCCAGGCGGGTTGGGCGAGGTTGATATGCAGGAGGCCATGGCGATGAACTTTTCGATGGGAGGGTGGGAGTACGAAGGGGCGTGGGGACCGAATTTGTACGATATCGTCGACCCGTCCATATTCATCGATGGCATGGGAACGTCGGGAGACTGGGCAGCAGGAGGGCTGATGAATATGGCTTCGATTGACCCGTTACAGGGAACGCAGGGCAATGTGAGCAGGCATGGCTGGTTGTGATGGACCTTTTCTGTGTAGATGTTGCTGGTGAAATTTATGGGTTGGCAACAGAAGCATAAGGTAGAAGCAAAGTAGGGTCTTTCGCCAGAGCAAAGCTTGACTCGGCATTTTACGACTTAACCTAAGAAGGTAGAGAAGCAAAGAATGTATTCTACGGCCATACCGACGATATAAAGGGCCCAAGAGACGTGCCACAAGACTTGAGGTTCAGAGCAACTGACGAAGAGAATTGCGGCCAGCTCCTGCACCTTCTTAGTCATGAAATTAAGAAGGTTTGTCATCAAAGGCATTGTGGCAGAGTGGTCTAATGCGCAAGACTAGAAATCTTGTTCCTTCGGGAGCGTCTGTTCGAATCAGGCCAATGTCGAATCTTTTGCTTTTTGAATCGAAAGGATCACAGACTACGTAAAACCCCCAAGACTCTACTGGTTTTTATCAATTCCACCTACAACGAGGAGTGTTGTGTTGTCATTTGAAGACGCTTAATTGGATATGCTTGGTCATCTGTGTTGATAGCACGTTCGCTCTTAAAAATCACCTCAATGTCACCAGCCAAGTTGCCACTTTCTTTTTCAGCTCGTTCCTTTCCTGGTATCCATAACCCTGATTTACTTCCAAGACAATTCCAAGACAATGCTCCCACTTACCGCGATGGTGGGGGTGCAGCAGGAGACGTGGTTGCAGACGCATCGCCCTGCCAGTCCTTCGCCAGCAGACCCTTTCCACCCTTCTTCTTCTCTTCGGCCTCCATCTTCAAGACCAACTCGCCAAACAAGCCATTCGCCCATCCGAACCAGGCCCTGGTCCAGTCGCTTTCGCTCCAGCTGTTGACACTCTCGTGAAGCACACCAGTGCCGGCCGTCGAGTCCAGCACCATCCTGAGCTGCTCCTCGACCTCCTTCTCGACATCCTTGACGCCCGAGATGGGATCGTAGGCGGTCATGGCCGCGATGACGGCCGCCATCGGCCACGCCTTGCCGGGCCCGACGTGCGGTCCACCGACTGCCGAGATGACGGGCCCGCGCATAAAGTACGAGTTGTCGTCGCTGAGAACGTACTTGCGCGTGTTGCGGTACACCTCGGCGTAGTCCTTCTTCCCCGCGGGCAACTTGAACTTGGAGTGCGTAAAGTCCCACAGCGGCATCGCGAGCAGCGACGGCACGTTGGCGTCGTCCATGAGGTTGGCGCCGCCGAACCCGTCCACCTCGTAGGCGAATATGTCGCCGTACCCGGGCCGGTGCACGATGGCGTCCTTGTCGATGCCCTGCCTGATGCCGAACGCCTGCTCGCGCATGGCCGCCGTGAGGTTCCGGGCCCTGTCGCCGTCTAACTTGGCCATGATTTCCGACGCCGACTCGAGGTACTTGGCCCACATCATGTTGGCCGGCACGAGGAACTGGAAGATGCAGGCGTCGTCCGACGGCCGGAACGCCGTGCGCACCATGCCGTTCTCCTTGATGGGGTTGCCCAGGCCGTCGTTGGTGAGCGTCTCGCTGCCGCGGTTCGTCCAGCCGGTGAAGGTCCACGCCGACCTTTCCACCTTGCCCTCCTTGGAGTAGGTGCCGAGCCGCATGGCGCCGGCGGCGTTGACGGCCGCCTCGACGGCGTCGACCCAGGCGTGTTTGCCAAAGAACTGCCAGTCGCCCGTCTTCTCGGCGTAGGCCACGGACAGCTGCAGGAAGCTGGCGAGCGAGTCGAGTTCCCACTTGCAGTCAAAGACCTTTTCCGGGTCGTAGGCCGGCATCGGGTGGTTGTGGACGTACGCGCCGTTGTGCGTGGGCCGGATGCCGCTCTCGGGCGGCGGCTGGAAGGCGTGGCAGTAGGGCGAGATGACGATGTAGCGCGAGTGCGCGTTGATGAGGCCGCGCCAGAGGCTCGCGAAGGAGTCTTTGTCGTCCGAGGCCTCGAGCAGCGGGAGGTACGAGTACACCTGGGAGGCCGAGTCGCGCAGCCACATGGCGTCGATGTCGCCGGTGATGACGTACGTGAGTTCCATGTCGGCGGCGGCGGCGTCTGTCGACGCGTTGGCGTAGCCGCGCCACTTGACCATGCTGTCGAGCGTCATGGGGTACGCGTTCTCGAAGAGGCGGTACAGGTCCGGGTCCTTGATGACGGACTTCATGCGGGTGATGAGGGATTCCATGGCCGGGGAGTGGAATGTCCGGCACTCGGGCCGGGGCCGGTTGAGGGGGAACTTGCGCTTGCCCTCGGACTCGGGGCCGGGCCGGGTGCGCATCCAGCTCTCAAAGGACGAGCATGGTTCCGAGGATGGAGGAGGTGATGGTGATGGTGATGGTGGTTGGGCGGCGGTTGACGAGGATGAGGATGAGGCTTTGGATTGTGCTGACGACGACGATGATGATGAGCTTGACGACCCAAGGGTGTGAGATGCGTCTGCTGGCTGCTTGGCGAGCTCGCCGTCCTTGTTGCGGTACGAGTCCTGGCCGTCCGCGTCGGCCTTGAGCTTGTCTGCCGACGCGTCTGGTTCGCCGTGTGCTATTGGGAGTTCCTTGTTCTTGTCATGGTTTACCTGTGGCGGTTGCTTGGTTCCGCCATTGATATTGCTGGACTGAATGGCAGGTGTCGAAGCCAAGTATGTCCTGTCGCCGAGACGCGACTTGTGGGAGAAGAAGAGAAAGACGATGATGACGAGGGTGATGGCCAGCACGCGGGCGCGCCGTGTCTGGGTGTTGCCGTTCAGTATCGTGAAGGCGGGCATCGTGAGATGACTTTGTGGAGCCTGAACGTCTCCACGCTCGACTCCTTCGCTTCACACTCGACTCACTCGCTCGCGATTGCCCAAGCCGCTATTCTGGATGTTCGCACGCAGAACCAAAAGCAGAAATCGACACTCAGGCACAACACATTGTCAGAGTTCCGAGCGGGCCGAGACGTTCAGGCGACGGTGTTCGAGTCGGAGGGTTTCTGAAAGTTGCCTCTCAAAGCTTTCCGTCCGGTCGGCTTCCCACCACACTCTATTTGGCGTATACGACATCCTGGTGACTATCGGCCGACGTTCCTGGTAAAAGTTGGGTCCGTCGTGTATCAGCTCATCCATCCCCTGACTAGCATTACATCTCAACAGGCTCGGTTTCTCTAGGACTAGTCAATAAAAGAGGAGGTATACAATTAAAAGTACAGGGTTCTCGGCCTGGGGGAGGGGAACCTCGGAAGAAGGCTGACCATGGGCTGTTTTCGTCGTCGCAGCTGAATGAATGGCATCGCGATTCGGTCGTTCATCTGACTTTGGCTAAACCAGCAACGGACTCAGAGGTCCGAATGGGTTGGGTTGGAGCGGTCACGCGACAGGCTTGGCCCGTTGAATGCAGCCACGCCGGCACACATTCCAACGGCCAGAGGACGACGAAACCAAAAAGGAACACTCTGGTTGGAGGTCGACGTTGGCCTGATTCGAACAGACGCTCCCGAAGGAACAAGATTTCTAGTCTTGCGCATTAGACCACTCTGCCACAACGCCAATGGGTCGTGAACCCGCTTGTCAAGCGGAGACGATGAGAGGGGTTTCTGCTAGCCAGCTCATGATGGTGATGGCTTCGGATTGCCTGAACAGACATCTGGGACAGGATGTGGTCATTGAGTTTCGTGGCACCGGGAGTCTGCGCACGTCGTGGAATTATTGCGAAATAGTATTCACCCTATTGAATGACAGCTCTGAGACGCCCACGACCCTGCCATCTGAAACCGTTCGATTCAGTTGCCGTGAACTCAGGAACGCAAATCCGAAACCTTTTCTGGCGTCCCTTACCCTCTGGGTTTTCTCAAAGGTCTCCGGCACTTGCAAGGTCGTGTCTAGGAGGGTCGCACGCAATTCAGAAGACGTCATCGATGCCGGGACAAAATGACTATGCTGTATCCGTACAGAGTAGCAGTATAGGCTGAATACTGCCACTTTTCCAGGCTGTTGCCAATCATGAGACAGGCGAGTTGAATTGTTCTCATCCGCAGCATTCAATTGTCAGCCATGCCATGTTCTCCTCACTCACCCCTCACTTACCCCTCACTCACTCACTCACTCCATACTCACTCCTCACTCACCCCTCACTTACTTCTCACTTCATTTTTCACTCACTCACTCTTTGCTTCAGTTATATCTCACTTGAAGCACAAGGACGCCCATCTGAGAAAACGTCAATCGGCTCAGAATCTGAAGCCGAATGGCATGATTAACCACCCCATCTCGAATCAAACATGGACACAACGGCAGGGAAACCTCGTATAGACAGAGGAGTCACGATTCTTCCCAAATCTTTCGCATCCTCACAGCTTGAACAACCTCGGCTCCGTCCCATCTCTCTCGGCATCCCTCACCAGTCGCCGGTTCGCAAGCCCATAGTACACCCTCAACGCGGCGCACCCGACAACAACAACAAACAGCAGCGCCGCGTTCGCCCAGTGCCCCGTCGGATACCCCGCGGCCTTCTCCTCCGCCTTGTACACCCACACGCCCGGGATCTGGCCCAGCCCGGCGCCGAAACTGACGTTGAGCGCGATGGCGAGACCGGTCGACGCCGTGCTGAAGATGTTGGACGTCAGCCACCCGAGAAGCGGCGGTATACACGCGAACGCGCCCGAGGCGCCGACAATGAGGCAGCCGTAGCGCGCGTTGTACGCGCCCGGCGGGAGCACGGCCGAGACGAGGAAGCCGAGTGCGCCGACGAGCGCGAGGGCTGCCGAGTGGACGCCGCGCGCGTTGAAGTGGTCTGCCGAGTACGCGACGACAATCTGGACGACTGGGTTGCGATGTTAATAGGCCGCGTGTCTCTCGCCCACCTGCGGGTTTGACTGGATATGAACTCACCGTAGGCCGCTGCATATGGCGGAACCGTCATCAGCTGCGCCTGCAAGTCCGCGAACCCCAGGCCGGAGGTGATGGACGGCGTGAACAGCGACAGCGACGAGAAGGGCGTCGAGATGGCAAAGTAGATGAGGTAGTGCCCGTACAGCCTCCAGTCCGTCAAGGTCGCCTTCGCGTCCGCCCACGACATGGTCTTGTGGCTGCTTTTGCTGCCTTCGTGATATAATCGCGTGATGGCCAAGTCCTTCTCCTGCTCCGTCAACCAGCCTGCGCTCTCGGGATAGTCGGGCAGATAGAACCAGACGAACAAGGCTGACAGACACGACGGGATGCCCTCTAGGATGAAGAGCCATCTCCACCCCGAGATGCCATGTACCTGGTTCATGTGTCCGATGCCGTACGCAATGGCACCGCCAAAAGCCCCGGCCAAGGTCGCGCTCGCGAGTATCATGGCAACCCTGACGCTGCGCTCGTCGTGCTTGTACCAAAAGGTGAGGTAGTACACCAGCCCGGGGAACAGGCCGGCCTCGAAAACGCCCAGCAGGAAGCGCACGCCGGTGACGCTGGCGAAGGTTCTCGCGCCGCCCAGGCCGATGGTCACGGCGCCCCAGGAGAACATGAGAAAGGCCAGCCACCGCGAGGGGCGGAGTTTCTTGAGCAGGATGTTGGACGGGACTTCGAAGAGGGCGTAGGCGATGAGGAAGATCATCAGCGCGATGGTGAAGTCGTGGTTCGACATGTGCGTCTCGGTCTGCATGTCGTGGCCCGACGAGGAGTTGAGGATCTTTGCGTTGCCAATGTTGGAGCGGTCGAGGAAGCAGAGAAAGTAGATTCCCGCCGAGAGGGGGATGATTCGTTTGTCTTGCTTCCATAGCAGGGCCTTCTCTTCTTCGGGCGATGGTGATGGAGGTGACGGCGCGATGTCCTACGAGGACGGAGTTAGCTGCGTGGATTCAGGGTGTATGGACGACGCTGCTGACTTGTTTCGTCACGGGCGACTCGACGTCGCGGGCCGGACCGCACTTGGCGTCTGAATCCATCCTGATCGTGCGCGGCTGTTGAAGCTCCGTGATGAACAGGTAGTCCCTTGGTGATGGATCGTCTAGCCGCCACACGAGTGATTTACCTCCCGAGATTGACTTTCGCCTCAGCGGTGGCTTCTCCGCGCCTCGAAACTCTCACACAAAAGGTCAGGAGTGAACATCCACCAGGTTGTGGATGTTGAGACGATGTCGTCCCCTTTACATGGGCCGAGCAGATCCCAGTCCGAACCCCGCAACCGAGGAGACGAGGAGACGAGGAGGAGCTTCTCCTCACACCCACTCAACAGCCCAACATGTCGTGTGCCGCCTTGCTGCATCTCGGTAGTGTTGGTGGTGGAGCGAGTGCCGACGTCTCACGAATCACCAGTCCAGCCACGCTGCGAGGTTTGGGCCTTGGCCACTCGATCATGCAAGCGTGACCAAAAAGCAAAAACAAGCACCCGAGGCCGGAGATGTTTGCGGCCAGGGTAGCTAGCTGCAAAAATCAGCTTCATGGTGGTGATATGATCGGGCGGTGAGTTGTTGGTTATACTGGGCATATGAGGGCCAAGCAGCTGTCTGATCACGATATAAATAATGTAGAGGGGTTTACGCTGGACATCCACTTATCGCCGGGCTGGAGAGCGTTCTCTCTTCATCGTGTAGCCGTCAAGCTTTAACATTGCTTCTTAAGTGATGCCCTCGTCTGCTCAAATCTCACAGAAAGGCCTTCGGCAACTGTCGTTGTCTGCAACGATTTCATCAAATGCAATGCTGTACTATGCTTAGATGTATCGTCAAACATCCCACAAATCCGAGTCCCCCCCGACGCTTCTCAAGCCAAAAGACTTCTTTCCCGAAGGACATCGTCAGCCCACTGCCCAAAGCCTCCCCCCTCCTCGTTCTCCGGCATGAGGCCACTATTGATTCTCATTCGCTGATATGCCACGTCCAGCATACTCCAAATCCCTTCGTATCCTTCGTCTAAGACCACCCAATACTGCCCAGGTCGTGGCTATGGCTGTGGTTGTGGCTGTAGTCAATGTACTCGTTCTCGCTCCACTCGATGCTCTTCGTCACCAGCGTCTCCGTCTTGGAGTCCACGCCCTTCTGCCACGAGATGAAGTCGTGGTAGCCGTGCTGGTCCGGGAATCCCTGAGGGAGATACTTCTCGGGAGGCCCGCCAAACACCGTCCCAACCGCCGTCTTCACAACATTCTCAACGGTGTGCACGGCAAACGCCACGCTCTCCGTCGCCATCTCCCGCAGGTGGTCGCCCTTGCTCCACCGCTTCTTCCTCTCGTGGACCGTCAGCTCGTGCCAGCGCACCATGTCGTCGTTGACCTCGATGTACATGCGCTCCCACATGCCAATGTGCTCCTCGTACAGCCGGCGGTCGCTGTCCTGCAGCGCCCAGCTCCACGTGTTCTTGGGAGGGTCGAGGCTCTTGAGGTCCGCCTCGTCGGGCTGCTCCGCGCGTACCACCTTGCCCTTGAGCTGCTCCGAGACGGGGTACTGCTCGTACACGGCCGTGACGGAGCCGCTGATGGTCTTGTACTCGTCGACGATTTTGGGATCGCGCCCGGGCCGGACCGAGGGGCATGGCGGCGTCGTCGTCGTCGCGGCCGCCGCGTTCTTTTCGAACATGAGCTGCCACCCGCGGCCCGCGAGCGCCTTGCACCGCCACTCGCCGGCGTCGTCGAGCCCGAGGCCCTGGTAGAGGTACCGGATCCGGACCGACGGGTGGATGAGTTCCTGCGTGTTGGTGAGCTGCCGCTTGCCGTCGTCGTTGGAGTAGTGGCCGGGCTTCCGGATGCAGCTCTCGGTCCACTGGTGCGTCACGGTGCGGTACGGGAGGGTGGCGGCGTTCCAGGCGAGGTCGGGGAACGTCGTCGCGAGGCTGTCGGGGCTCGTGATCTTGCCCAGACCCCACGGGCGGTAGTCGGACTGCGACGTCGTGCTGCGGAAGATGCGCTTCATCTCCTTTTGGCTGAACTCGACGCCGACGGACGTCAACTGGTCGGCCATCCCTAGGTACGATGCTGTCAGCCGAGAATGTCCTTTGGTCTTGGGTATCCCGGGAGTTTCTTACAGGCGAGGGCAATCTTGGAGATTTGCTGGTGGTCTGAGCCTCCTCCCACGTTGCTGTGGCATCCGGGGAACCAGACCTGTCGAAGCTTGGTGTTGGTGTTTCTGGGGCTGATGTTCCACAACGTCGGCGCGAAGGCTGTGCGCCACTCGTCCAGAGCCAGCGCGTGGAAAGCGTGATCGATATTGGGATGGACGTCGAGGCTGGCGAAGCGGAGCTGTTGGTATCTGGGTTAGACGGTGGCTCTAACTCTGGATGGAGATCTCCTTTACCTCTGAGGCGTTCCGACTCGCATGTCCAATGTCCCAGGGCATCTTGGGAATACCCAGGCTTCCAACAGTATCCCATACACCTGCCGAGACGTCACGTCAGTCACAAGACATCATCTCCCACTGATAGGTATGACGCCGAGGTTGTTCGAGACCTACCAACTGCCTTGACCCGACCCTCCACGGCCTCGTATGTCGTTTGAGCATCCATATCGCTTCGCCTTGTTAGACACATTTGGTACTACCGTATCGTCAGCTGTCAGATCAACTGCGGTAGAGATGGCATACGACTGTCGAAAGTGACGGAATCGCTGTTCACGGTTCACTCACCTCGCAAAGACGCTCGCGGTAAGCCTTGGCCATCTTGTTGAGCTTCATCCCGCTGCCATCGGATTTCTTCATCTCCGACATCCTCTTGAAGAGCTCCCGCTTCTCCTGGTCAAGTTGCCGTTCCAGTTCCTCCGGTTGTAATCTCTGCTCGTAGACCTCAAACAGCTTGGCGAATTCGTCGCTGGTCCTTCTCTTCAATTCCTCTGGCCCGGTCGTCTCATCCTCCAGCCGCTTCTCAATCTTCTCCATCTTATCCATGACCTCTTTCTTGATCCTCCGCTCGAGCTGGTCGGAGCTGAAAGCCCGCAGGTGCTTCTCAGGGTCGTACACCCTCTCGCTGTTCCATTCGTCAAAGGACTGGTAGTCCTGGTAAATCTCCCCCAAGAAGTTGAGACCGGTGCGGTTGAGATAGCCGAGACTGCAGACCATGGAGGAGATGGACCTCGCAGTGAAGGCCCCGCGCGAGAATCCCACGATGACAATCTCGTCGCCCATGTTGTAGTTGTCGCAGATGAAGCGGTAGCAGTCGACAATGTCCTGCTTGACACCCATCCCCAAAAGGCCGCCCAGCACACTGGCTGCCCTCGACTCCTCCGTCCCGGCACCTCGGTGGTAGTAGACGACCTGCGGCATACCCGTGCAGCATTTGTGGGCTACGGCGGCGGAGAGGCGACTGACGTTGGTGGGCACGCCGCCGGTGTTCCTGGAAGAGTCGATGGTGAGCCTGGGGTGGGGGGACGCGTGTCATGATGGCCAGATGCAGCTACGTACGAGTTATTCCATGTTCCATCGCAGCAGATGACGAGACGCTTCCTATTCGCAAATCCATCATCGTCTTTGTGATGGTGAGCGCAGTCGATGTAGCTGACATCATCCATTGCTGATGTTGGACCTATCGAGACCTCCTCCGGCTATCGTTCACTAAGGAGTATCAATGTGCGGCAGCAAGAAACAAAGTTGGCAATCAGGCGCCGAAAGCGATTCGGTGAGAAACGATGGCTTCGCCATCAGGGTGGGCCTCGCGAGGGGGAGCGGGATTATATCTAGTGTTGTGGTGCTTTGTTTGTTATCATGTGAAAAACGCCTCCTGGATCCCCTCATTTCCGACCAACGCGCCGTTCCTCGTGGCCGCTTTGGGCTTGAAACGACCCGATCAGGCTGGCCAAGGCTTCCTCGGGGGATATTGCAGCACTTATCGTCCCGCGAACAGACAGGTTTATTAAGGGATGCTTCTGGAATGCGTAATCTTCGTGAGCGATCGTCTCGGAGATGAATCAACGGTATGGTCAGAGCTCGTGCTTTTCCTCATCGTGGTATACTTTACTGTATGTAGAGAGCTAGCCTGGCTTGCCTTGCCTGGGTTAGCTTGAGGTGGCGTTGGTGAGGAATCTGCAGTCTGGCCCTCGACGCATTTGGCAAAGCAGCCTGGCGCCGTACAGCTGCTGCGGTGGTGGTACTTGGAAGCCTCACCCGACCCAGGAGAGATCACCGAGCCTAGATCCCTCTCGGCCGTCTGAGGGGTGAAGTTGGTGGGACTGGAAGGCTTTCGATGGCTGACTGGCTGGCGGGCCGCGGTAACGGTTCACGCTCAAGTGTTGGGATGGCTCCATACGCTCGCCGTACACTATATCGATTCAAGCGCATTGGTGAAGGAGATAAGGAATCCCATCGAGGGAGACACTCGCTGAACCGCTTGAGCTGAAGATCGATGCAGTGTTGGGGGTGTCAGCACGAAAACCTGCTTGAGTCGTCGTTTGAAAAGCTCACTTATGCTGCGAGACGCCGCCACTAACACATCCCTTGTCTCTATGGATCCAGTAATTGCCCAGAGCGGCTTCAGTCCATCGTTCCTATTGCTGTCTGTGTGAGCTACAGCCATATGCTGGACTATCACAGAAAAGAGAGCTGCCAATGGGCGGAATACCCTCAATCAGGTGATCTCTGTATCTCGTCAAGTGTGTTGTATCTACCTAGGGAGGTAGGTAGGTAGGTAGTTAGATCCAGGCTACATAGGTACTGTGGCTCAGATAGGCCTCCCATATCCATGGATGACCTAATGTGGGGCCGTGCCACCCATGATCACGTGACAATCTGTCTGCCCAGCAGCCCTTTTGTGTCTCGCTGCGCAAGGTGTGGGGACCATCGTCTGTTAGCATGTCCATCTGATAAGAACGAATCGCTGACCTGACTTCGAACATAGTCGTCCCTGACACCTGTTCAGCGTGAACCTCGTCCCTGACAAACTGTCTTCATCCTCCGAAGATGACCGAGAACACCAACCGTGTGTCTTTTGAAGACCTCCCGACAGAAGTCCTTCTCGACATCTTCTCTTACGTACCCGATGTTCCAAGTCTACATAGTCTCATTCTGGCTTCTCCCAATGCGTTCCGCGCCTTCCAAGTTTACGGGCCAGAGATTGTCGAGCATGTCTTTGATCAATCAGTCTTTCCCGAGATCCTCTTCATCATGCGTCGCGTCGCCCTGATACGACAGTCGACCCTGGAAAACACCCCCGAAGAAAATATTCGGTCGTTCTTCAGGCATCACGTGTCGACCAAACGTCACTTTTATGCGCGCAACTGTGGCTACGAAGCCCAAAAGCGCGACCCGGCGCTGACGAGTGCCATGTCGTTCACTACCCTTCTCACAAACGATATCGGACACGAGTCGCATGCGCTCACCGCTTGGCAATTTATGAAGCTCACACGGAGCATCGCCCTGGCCGGCTATGATTGCCTCAGGGTTGCGTTCGATAAGTGCATCGCGGCGAAACCGTCACGACCCCTGAGGAGAATCTACTTTGGCATGTGTCACTGGGAGCAGCACTTCGAGTCCAAACCGGTGGACATCGTCGACGTAGGCCGGCCGTCGTGGCTGGAAATGCAGCGAATGATGCGCGGCTTTTGGCGATTTCAGCTTCTGGGGGAGGTCCAGGATGCCATACTCGAGAACCGTCTGAACTGGACCGATGAGAAATCTACGCTCGAGACCTTTGACACGGCTTACGTCGACTACCTCCGCCCGAGTTCTTGTGACCCGAGCTCGATCATGCAACCGATTCTCTGGGAACCAGTCTGGGGGAGTCAGTTTGAAGAGTTCACAATGGCGCGAGAGTTCATAAACAAGGTGCAGGCCGATCTGGAAGGATTGCGAGCGCGCGCCAGGGAACTTGGAATCCTCTCCGAGTCGCCAGGATCAGTCTCGTCGGAGCCGAAATGTTTCGCCAACCGCCCCCCAGAGGCGTCGTTTTGGCCCAAGGGATGCCAGGCGACCAGCAAAAAAGGTTCGTCGAAACCAAAGACGGCGCCCTGGGGTTGGCAGCAACATCTGGAGCACGACTCTCCTGGGTATCAGGTATGCAAGCGGTTGACCAACCATTGCGGATCACCGCTCTGCCACGTGCCCCAGTCCGAGTTCCGCAACCTCGGTTTCTTCATCTGGGATCCCTTTAGGCTCAGACACATGGGTTTGCTCAAATCTTCCGGGTGGAAACCCTGTGAGCAGCCGATTCTAGGCCACGCGAGCAACTTAGCCTTTACCTGGCGGAGCTATTTCCCCGACGAGGTGATTCGACGAGCGGACCTGCAATCGCAGCAAGAGTGGGAGCACGAGAAGCAGGCCGAGAGGGAGTATAGAGAGAAGTACAAGACGAGCCGCAGACACGTCATAAACGGGATTGGGGGACGGCTGAAAGGACTCACAGAAGAACAGGAGTTGTGGATTGTTTACACAGATTTGGCGTGCTCGGGCTACTTGGTGTCGCCTTGCCTGGACTGGGAGATTATCTTTCCGTACTGTTCGGACCAAGACGAGCCCAAGAAGCTGTTGAGGCGCCTCTTCCATGGGAAAATAGATCCGACTTCAAGGCGCGGGCTCTATTGGACCAAGTAAGAGTCTTGGAGGCATAATTTCGCAGAGGATTAGAGCTAGAATATGCGCCATTTCACAGACAGACTGCCGCAGTAGACAAGGTGGACGAGCATCATGCAATAACCCCTTTCCACTGGCTCTCACACCATCGCCAAAACTCCTGTGAAAGGCCCGAGCCGCCTTCCTCAACTGGCTTGAATGCTTTGACAATGTCCTGGCGGGTCATGCTCTCTTCTGGCATGATCCTACCCCAGGGAATAACATACGCTCCGCTGCCAGCCTCCGCAACCTCAGGAGCCAGTCCGGCGAAGAGCTCAGTGTATGCGCCGCTCTTCGGGCCGGACAAGATCTTCAGGGCGTTGAGAACCGTCATGTAGAACGCGGGTGTGCCCTTGAACGCGCCCGTGTTGAGGTTGCCAGGGTTCTGAGCCACGGCCACGATGCCCTCTGTGCCGTGGCTGTACCTGCGTGCCATCTCCACGGCAAAAGCCCAGTTGGCACATTTTGACATGGCGTAGTTGATGTTGGGGCTTTCTGAACCTCCGCTTCGTATGGCTTCCATGTCGATTCCTCCCTCGGGTGCGCTGAGGTCGACCAAGTTGCTGGAAGTCCACACCACTCTGACACGGCCTGGGTTGCGTCTTGCGTTTTCTTGGCTCCCGCTTGCGTAGTCGTTTGAGTCCGAGGCTGAGCGACGGGCTGCTTCTTGAAGCTTGGGTAGAAGGAGAGTAGTGAGCAAGAGAGGGCCCACGGCGTTGATGCCGATGATGCCATTGAGCCCTTGCGCGGTGCGATAGGATGCCGGCAAGACTCCCGAACCCACACCGGCATTATTCCAGAGCACGTCCAGGTGCGACTCCTGTGAAGAGAAGGCAGCCACAGCGGCTTTGACACTCTCAAAATCGGCAAGATCCAGCTCCAAAGGTTTCAGTGTAGCTGGATTCGCTGGGTTGGGGACCGCCGAGGTGATGCGGTCAATGGCCTTCTCAGCAAGGTCCTGAGCTACACGTGAGTAAGTGTCACATTGTCGTACGTAAAAAGATGTGGCAATGTCCATACTCTTGATAGGCTTGCCATGTACAAAGTTGCACCAGTCGTGTACAACATCTTGCATAGCTCGAACCCGATACCAGAGTCAGAGCCGGTCACCAGGAAGACCCGTCCCACCTGGGAGGGAACTTCGGTCTCGGTGAAGGTTGGCGATGGTGGCCACCATTGGGTGTAGATATTGCGTAGGGACTGCATGTCGACAGCAGAATAAGCGCAACAAGTCTGGCTATAGATAGATAGACCTCCACGACAGGCCGGATGATGAGGGTTACGCAGAACTTATCAGCAGACAAGCACTGCTGCCATGTGATGGCATGATTGCGGAGTTTGCCAGGCAGCAGTCAAGTCCGCGCGGACTTTTGAGTCCAAGTCGTAGCCAAAGGGCTCGCTTACTTGGCCAATGGTGAGGCTCTCCGTGCTGACGATGGATTACTCCTAAGGCCATGTCTAACAAATGCAGCTGTTGATATCTTGGAATGACAATATTGAAGTGTACTGTGTATAGCAGCCGTCGTTACATGACCAATGAGAATAGGCGAAAAACATTGCGTTTCGCACTTTGTCAACTCATGGCGTTCTGCCCTGAATGTTGGAAGTATGACTTGAGGATCGTGTCGTGGATCTTCCGCGGCGAAGATTTAGGCTCAGTCAGAGAGGGAGTCTGTACGTGCGTGTCGAAAAGGATGCATTACCTTCAGGATGGATTACTCTCCCAGAGAAGGAGGTGTCTCGTCATTAATTGGGGCATCTCTTGCAAGAAGCTCAACTTTCTTGTCGGTCGAACATGGGAGAAGGATAATGTCGAGGCTGCGAAATCGGAGGCTGCAGCAATCACTAATTAGATATCGCCCGCGTATCGTGTAATCGTAACCATGCAACTCGAATCAGACCTTAATATTGTAGAAGTGCAGTAAGTATATCCTAAAGAAACTGAACATTGGTATTGTGACGTAACACGAATCCTGTACCCATTTCATGTTGTTGCGGCTGAGATGCAGTCATGTCTACGTCAGTCGCCAAGTTCCAGTACGGTACTGTGTTATTCGTGAGAACAAAGCCGACTCTCATTGTCCCAATCCAGAAGACCGGGGACTCAAGTCCCCACGAGTTAAATCTTCCCGAAGCCTTAGCAAACGTTCCTGGTCCACCGCCACGCCAGCCAAGACGGTTCAGGTGCCGACGCAAAGGACATCGCTGGGCATGATGAGCTCACTTGGACAACCACCCTGGGACAAATGACTTGCTAACGGGTTGAAATGAGCCACTGGTAGATAATTTAGGGTACACGCGATGGCAACAGAGCTGGTCATCTCTGCCTGTTGTTCGATTTACCTGTTTCCCGCCCTGTCATTACGTCTCGCTGACGAAGACGAGTTTCCAGAGCGATTGCGTCGCACTCAACGCAGATAATAGTTGATATAAGATGCCTTCACAAGACATCGACGATGCCATGTTGAGACTCGCTCAGCATCCTACACCAAGCCTTTTAATAGCGTCTTCTTCATACTCCCGGCCACCAAAACCCTTGTTCTGCAACACTACACCATCCCACAACGATAAAACCTGCCCAACATGCAACGACAACCCATCGATGGACCGGCTTACGAGCCAGAATACGTCGAAGAAAAGCCGACAGGTCTCCTCACACGCTTCGTCCCCACAAGACTTCGACATACAGCCCTCTACCGCTGGGCACTCCGCCTCACCCGCCTGCTCCAGCTGGTCTCCTCCGTCGTCTCCCTCGGCATCTTCTCCCAGCGACTCTACAAAGTCTACCGCCTCGTGAACTCTATCAAAACCCGCCGCGGTGTCAACAGCTCGTATGGTGCCGTCGAGGGCATCCTGGCCGCTGCGGTCCTGTACACCCTCATCACCACCCTCCTCGGCTGCATCAAGAAGAGCAGCAGCCCTGGCGGCGCAAGATGGCTGCGCTGGCTCTGGGTTGTGCTCGACATCGCCTTCGTGGGAGCATTCATCGCCGTCGCGGTTCTGACGAGACCTAATGGTGGAATGGCCGGTCCGCGACACTGCTTCTCTGGTTACCGCCTCCAGGATGCATCGAACGGCGTTAGCCAAGAGGTCGCGAGCACTGATGACTCTTGCAATCTGCCATGGGGCACTTTCATCCCTGCGATTCTCAGCACGTGAGTCATTCTACCGCACGTTTATTCCTCAGAGATGCCACTGCTAACTGTTTTGTCGCAAGTATCTTCCACGCCATCACAGCGTCGTTCCACGAGGTCAAGGAGCACCGCCGACGCAACCATGTCGTCAAGGATAAGGAGGCTGCTGCCCACGGGTACCCGGTGAATGGCGGATACGCGGCAAATGGAGGCAGGCAAGACGTTCCTGTTGGAACGGGTGCCAACCAGCGATACTAGACAATGTTGGTATTGCGCTGCTCGTCCTGCAACGGCGTCAAATCGTATTAGAAATATCAGAATACCGAGGTAGCTCTTTAGTATCATAAGACTCTTGATTGTTATATGTAACTAGTGGGTAACATTGTGTGCATATCCTATATAACTAAATATAGCGACGCGAGCCAAGTGAGGCCCTATTTCGGGTGGTTGATAGGACGAGGCCTCCGGAGGCTCTACCGGCCGCCCGAGGTTTAACCGGTGTAAACTCTTCCTCTCGAGCGCGTTATAACTGGAGGAAGGTAGGTAGGTTCCTGACAGTAACGGATTAACACCTGGAGCGTGTTGGCTGTTGGTTCAACCCCGCACCTTGGAATAGCTGCCAACTGAAGAAGCTGAAACCGAGTAGAATAAAATCAATCAAACAATCAAACAATCCATCATTCAGTCAGTCAGTCAGTCAGTCAGTCTCCTTGCCCTGTTGTTCCCGCCAGGGGTCGCTTCAGGCTGCGCCAGTCGCCAACCGAATTCGGGTCGTAACAACTTCCTGGTCATTAGTGCAAGATGACTGACCAAGAGGCGGCAGCCCCGCCACCCGAAAACGTAACGCCCGATCTGCAGCACCCAACGGACGTTTTGCACACCATCAACCTCGCATCACAGTTTCTGGCCATCGTGTTGGTGAGTCTTTTGATGGTCTTGCGTTTGTACGTGAAGACCTATATCGCACCACCGTACCATACCGATGACTGTAAGTCCAACCTGTCTCTTGATATCTGCTAATAAAATTGGATGTTTCCTAAGAGATGAGTTGCTTAGGGATGGCATTGATAGCATGGGTAAGAACTTAAGAAGGCACCAACTGACTGAATGTAAGGTCACCTACTTGCACAAACGCTGACACGCAAGCAGATCCTATCTCTTGGTTACAATGCCGCGGCACTCGTTGGTGAGTAATAACAGCTGACGGGAACCGCGCCTTATGCTAACTATCTTCATGTTAGATGGCTACTTTGGCGGCGGGTATCATATCTATGAAATTTCCAAGGAAAACTTCAGAGGGTACAAAAAGGTATCTCACTCTGTCTGCTTGAAGTCCAAGGACATATTTGACTAACGTCCTCCTCGGGGGTTTATGTCGCCACTATCATTTATAGTCCTTCCTCATTGTTCACGAAGCTCGCTCTCCTCTGGCTGATAATCAGAGTCTTCAGACCGCACAGGAAGACGATGATCGGGGCATTCGCTGTCGTCATGTTCCTTACCGGGTATACCGTTCCAATCGTATTCATCAAGGTGTTCATATGCCGCCCCATCGCTGGCTTTTGGGATCCTGCAATCAAAGCAACCTGTTTTAATCAACGCGCCATCTATGCAGCTGACACCGCTGTTAGCACCATCACTGATATGGCTGTCCTATTCCTACCAATACCTGTTGTTGTGACTCTTCAGATGTCGTGGAACAGGAGGTTGAAGGTCATAGGCATGCTAAGCTCTGGAGGCCTCGCTGCGGCGGCAAGCCTTATACGAACCATTCTTGTGATCAAGCTACAGACTTCGCAAGACGAGTCGATAGATATCGTCCGGTTCAACCTTCTCGGGTATGTATTCAACCCCCAAGCTCTGTTTTTATTAGCTTCATCGCAAAGACTAACAGTGTCGTTAGAACAGCAGAAGTCAACTTAGGCTTAATATGCTCATGCCTTCCGGCCACTCATATTCTCATTCTGCGAAGCTATGGCAGCTCGTCACATACAATCCAGCATTGGATCCCGAGTAGCAGAGCAATAGCGATGGAACTTCTCAGAGGCAGAATGCATAGATCTCAGCGCACGATGGGCACCGAAGACGCGCCCGTGGTTGCGTTTAGGGATGTTGTTACTCCGGTGCTGGCCCAGCAGGAAAGAAAAGGCTGCATTTTCCCCATCGAACGAGTGAGTCGTCCTTCGCCAACATCGCAAAAGGACGCGTGTAGAGAAGCGCCACAGAATGAGCGGGATGAGTGGTACTCTCAAGTTATCGCTTCACCGTTTTCGGAACCTGGGGTTCAAGACTGGATTCAAGAGGCGGCTGATCCATAGGTTCATATCGCACTGGTTTCTGGATGTGTCGTGAGCAGAGGGGGCATTTGCTAGGAGCGGCGGGACGCGCGTCACATGCGGGGTAGGCCGAGGCTTTTGACTCCCCACCAGCGGATTACCCTGAGCAATACAACAGCGTTTATTCCCACTCGTTATGCCTCTGGTTACCATACCGAAGAATTGCCAGGAAGCTTCTGGAGGCGGCCGTGATGTAGCATGACCAACGGAGACGGATCCGCGAGACATGGTTGGCCCACCCAGTCGCCATCTCCACTCTTCTACTTCTTTGGAATAGAGGCACGATAATTTCCGCGATTGATGGACGAGCCAGAGATGCTGTGTATTAGAATTACTACTATAGTATAGAAGGTACGTTTTGTACCTATATTAGATCTAGGCTTATAATCTACTGCTAGGGTAGAGGTATAACCTAACTGGATAGGCACTTGCCTAAGTATACGAAGGACCGGCACTTAGATCAGCTTGATTGCACGACAGACGTTACCTAAAAGGGGTAGTCATAGAATTTAGCCTGCAACTAAGTACATCGTAGACAAACAGAGAGAATAGCAAAAACAGGGTTCTGTTACATTTTAGATGTAGTCAAGATTATACATATATATACAAAGAGGCCTGCTACAAGTGCCGCTTTCGGCCATGTAGCCTCTTGCCGCGTTAACACCTCCCTCTTTACTCCCTCCCTTCTCAATAAATCGAGTACGTCAACATCAATGCAGCTCACCAGTCGCATTACTAGATCCACTTATTGGCGAAGCGCGGCCCAAGTCGCTCTCAATTAAAATTAAGGAACGCTCAGAGATAGCTTGGCTTCTACGCCTTGGGGCACTTCATCGGTTCCTGGCGGGCGTTTGGAATGGCTGCCGAACACAGGACCTATTACTTTTATGGAAGGCCAGCGCAGAGAGGTTTTCGAGAGAAGTGACAATATGACCGCCTGTTTGCGTTGCAGATCAAGATTATGCAATGGAGGGAAGTTGGTACATGTATGTCACCCACCATGTCTATTTGACTCCCGAAACCAGTGCCGAAAGCATCTAGAAATGCGTCGCGTTCGAGGCAAGCTGAGCTGGTTCCTCGTTTACCTCTCCAACGTGTCTTCAATGTGGTTTCAAGTACTATCCCAAGAATATTAGGGTATGAGATTCTGGGTTGTTTACAAAGTTCACTCCTCTGAGGTTGAGAGAAACGCACCGCCGTCCCAATGTCGTGACATACATCGCACGGCGAATAGTGACCCGAGGGCTTTTTGCCTTCTGTGGAGAGGCAAGGGTCGTCTCGTCTCACGACTGGCTCAATACGTGACATGAAGCAATCCGCTTGAGAAGCCCGGTGTGCTTCGCTTCAAAGCAGATTACATATTCAAGAGTACCCCGCATCACGCCATTGCGACCAAAATGCGTAAACCGGTTGTTCAATGAACGCATCTTGCGCATTCCAACGACGGCTTTCAAGACATCAGCAACTCGAGAAAACGATGCTCGATATTACAGTCACTGGAAACCACCGCGAAGTAGGTTGTGCTTCTGTCCGTCTCTGTTTACCCGCAGTGCTAACTTACGGCAATAACAGATTGGCCTGGCCGTGGGTCGACGGGCTGCGGCGCAGGTCGCTGGCTCTCTGGCCTTCTACCATGGCTTCTTCAAATCCGTCACTGGCCTAGAGTGGCCTGCGATTAGGGATCAGGCCCTCGAGTTCGTTCCGCATCTGAAGGCCAATTTCCCTAGGTACTACGAAGAGATTGAGGGCATCGCGGAGGGTGCCGGAGTGGATGTCCTCGATATCGTTGCTCTTAACATCCGCAGCGAGATCGCCTTCGGTCTTTTTGAGGCGACTTCAGCATCGCAAGCGACAGCCACGATACCCGAGGATGCGGTGGACGGATGCACCGCGCTGGGCTGGAAGACATCTGGCGGAGCGACCTTTCTCTCGCAGAACTGGGACTGGAAGGTCAATCAGAAGCCCAACTTGATCATCCTTCGCGCCAAACCGGAAGGTGTACCAGGTGTGACTCTTCCTGCTTTCCAGATGATCACCGAAGCGGGCATCATTGGCAAGATTGGGTTCAACGAGCACGGTGTTGGATGTCTCCTCAACGGCATCCGCGCCAGGGGCATCAACCCGAAAGGCATACCGACTCACTTCGCTCTCCGCACTATCCTGGAGTCCGAGTCGACGAGAGAGGCTTTGGATAAGATTGGAAGCATAGGTTTAGCTGGAAGCAGCCACATCCTCCTGGGGGACGAGGACGGTCCAGTCGGCCTTGAGTGTACCAGTGTTGGGTTCAAGGAGCTCCCCGCTGACGAGCACGGCCGGGTTGTTCATGCGAACAACATGGTTCTGGAGCATGAGGGTGTTTTGGAGTCAGCATGGCTCGAAGACTCGCCGAAGCGCACCGCTCGCATGCAGAAACTGGCAACACCCGAAGTCGGAGAGAAAGCTGGCTTTGAAACTCTGCTCGAGCTGTTCAGAGACGAGGAGAACTTCCCGTCTTCTATCAACCGGAAGCAATCTGGGGAACTAGACTCTGCTACTCTGTTCAACGTGGTCTATAATCTCACGGAAAGAAAGGGCGTCATCTCTGTTGGTCGGACGACGGAGATTGAGGAACAGATTGAGATTGGGTTCTGATATGGCAAAGTCAATGCTTTTATATGAGAACTGTACTGCCATGTGAGATGTAAATCACGAATGCGTTACGTCGTTTGGAACTCGACAAAAGTATTGAGATGTTCCTTAGTTGAAGTTCTCAACCCTGGGCGGAGATCAGATTTGAGGTCTCAGAGACATACGAAGCACAGAAAATTCCTAGAATTTGGTCTAGGTGCTACCTACTTTGAGTCGCTCCTTCCTTTGCAAGTGAAAGGGTTAAGCTTGAAAAAACGAACATCTCGGACCTCCTCACACGCAATCCTTCCTTGACTCTTCAGCACTTCCCACAGCTGATACTGGGCTATCTTCGTCTTCGGCTCTCACTATATATAGCCCGACTCACTCGACTGGCCGAGTAACTATTCATCGAGTTCGCCCTCCGAATAGAAAACCTACCTTCCTTCCCCCAACAGCCAAATATATTCCTCCTCTTTCTTTACACTCCCCAGGATTGTTTCTCCCATAGAGCTTCTTTTACTCTTCACACATTATACTCACTCAACAACTTGCGGCCTCCGTAACGCAGGTTCCTGAACGACCTCGAGGCCAGTTTCCGTTAGTAAGTGTTTTTACTTGAGCGTATCTATACATGCCTTGCCCTTCCAACAACGTCATCCTCCCTCCCATCAGCACCATAATTTACTCATTTTCTTCTTTCGAAACCGTTGTGCCACCACGAACTTCCTTCACCCCATTTCGATCTGGAAGCGGCAACTCTCCCCCAGGTTACCGTGCCTTCCCATTCAACTCATCAGCCTTTGCTTCGCATATAAAATCCCTCAACCACCACTCCCTCTCATCCTTCTTACCTCTTCTCTCAAGCAAAAGGTCTCAGGTAAACCTATCAGCAATAACCTTGATTCTCGTTGCGCAAACACTTTCTTCCCTTTGGCTCTCTCTCTTTAATAAAGGAAGTCAAATCTTGCAAGGACAGTCAGTCGCGTTCCACCCAAATCGGTTTCTTACACGTCGGCCTTCGCAGGATCCTGAGCAGCGGCACACACCATCGCGTGCTCACGTACTTTCCACTTTCGTCAAGCATACTTGCCTGAGTAAGATCCGTTTTGCTGAGATTGAACTTTTGGCTAACACATTAACAAAGACATCTCTGAGTATGGAGCCCGCCCCCAAGTCTTCCGGGCTGGATTCCGGCTGGGGTCATGCCACGGTCAGTTTATTGCAGTTTCCGGCACCATTGCAAGAGCTTCAACGACTGACACACTTCGCTTTCAGATTGACCATGTCGGAGACACCTTGGGCCGAGACCCTCGTGACACCTCTGCCGCAGAGGAAGAGCGAACTCTTGCATTCCGGCGTCTTGAGGCAGACCCCCAGCTGAGGGCCCAATTGCGAGAGAGAGGCCTAAAGCGAGCGCGCCTCTTCAACGAGCTCCGCATGGGACCCAAGACCATCACGGCCGACGAATATGGCCAGTTGTACTGGGCCGGATGCACAGACGACCAGGTTGCCCTGAGGTCTTTTTTCAACTCGGCCTGGATGGCCAAGGGCGGAGTGTTGACCGACCTGGAGCAGGAACTTGTTCACATGTTCACCACTAAAAACCTTGCTGGCTGGAACAAACATTACTTCAAGGAACTCGAAGAGCTGAGAATTTTCATCCGGGGAGGCTACACGGATGCCCTACGCGCGACCCTTCGGTCTCTCTCCTCCCAGCTCAAGGCGCAGTTGATCCATTTCAGCTCGTTCCGAGACCGTATGTCGATCGACGTGACGCTCGAAGGCCGCGAGCGCGACCTTCACTATGAGTTGAACATCATCAATCCCTTCGCCATGTTACTTGGCGTCCCAGCTGAATTAACCGTTGAGCAAAAGGGCATGGGGTTGGAGGATATCAACGTCAAATTCCGCGACATCTACAGAAGGTTGTACTCGAGCTTCGGAAAGACTATCAACGAACCCTGCTGGACTATCGAAGAGCTCTTGGAGGACCATGTCGTAAACACGTGGCTGGTGGACTTTGTGGTGCTCTTCGAGCACTTCTGTGGGAAGTGGTTGGACAAGTCGCATGTGGACAAATGTTTGAGGAACCTTGTGCCCTCGCAAATTGGCAACTTCGAGGATATCAGCAGCCTCAAGAGCATTCTGGACCGAATGAAAGCGCAAGACAATGAATCCGACGAGCTGGCCAACGGTGTGGGAGCCCAGGACGACAGCCGGGGCTCCGACGAGCCGTCTTCAGCTTCGAGCTGGGACGAGGCATCTTCAGTCCTGGACCCCTGCGATTGGTGAATATTTCGGCAGAGTCAGCAGCGGGTGGCAGTCGGTGTTTCATAGAAGCGGTTTTGCACTAGATCGGGGTCAGCATTGACTGAGCAGCATGGCCACCGGGGTCGAGTGCGCGGTTCTTTTCTTTCGTTCGGAAGCGTTTGCCTCTCTTCTGGGCACGAAACGCGACTAATGGTCTGGGGAAGGATGTCTGGACGTTGCATTTGGGAGACGAAACATCGTAGACAGTTGCCCACCCAGAATGGGGATCTATCAATTTCATAGTGCCCAATCCGGTCCATCTCGATATGCAAACCAGCTCTCGTGCGTGAATCGCTTGTCGTATTCGTTCTTGCGACAATATAGAGGCAAGTGTCTGGTAACGTCCAACAATGGGTCCTGGTAAGCGTCGCCAAGGTTGAACATGATTGGAAGCAAAGGGTGGAGTGGCCAAGTTCTTCATTATGATTAATCCTCGAGTATGACACAAATTACAGAGACGCCAGCTCATGTCCGCGTCGGGTATAACATCTACCAATTTCTAACGAACTCCTGATTTTAGGTTCAGCATCAACGTTCCATCGTTGTTGGTTCCTCCGTATCCCGTTTAACCGCAGCAGACGGTGGCTTCCTTGGCGGCACTGGTAGCTTCATCGAACAGGGTCTCCCACTGGAAGATGTAAGCACCAATGTACGAGCCGAGGAAGATGCAGATGATGATGTAGCCATTGTAGTACATGGCAAGCCTAGCAACAAGTTAGTCATGAACACCCTGGTAGGCGGGTATGGGATAGACCTACAGCATGACGAAGTAGGCAACGGCGAACTGGCACACGTGGAGAAGGGCGCGGACAGCTTGTTGGAGAACATTCGGGCGGAAAGGAGGGATCGGGGCAGCACCGCCGGCAGCGGCGACGGAGTGGGCAGCACCCTTGGCGGGGTGGCCGGCGCTCTCGGAGCTAGCGGCGGAGACTCCAGCTGCGCCGACGGCAACATAGGCGGCTCTGTGGTTGCGGATGAGGTATCTGTCGTACTCCTTGACGGCGCGACGGAGGAGCTCCAGGAGCATGACGAGGATGACGACACCGATGCAGGAGCCGGCGAACATGCCGTTGGAGGTAATCTTCCTGGGAGGATGTCAGGTCGTGATGGCAAGTGGGAGAATAGTGAAGGAGCGTACCATGAGGAGGCAATGTAGCAGCTTCCGATTGTGTTCCAGTTCCACAACATCTGTTGGGATGTGTTAGCAGTGCTCGACAGTTGAAGCTGGTCATGATAACCATGGCTTGATGGTAGTTGGTGATGCTCCTCGTGGTGTTGAGCGGGGCTGCGACTTACAGAGATCTTGCAGCCGCTTCCACCACCCATGCCACCCATGCCGCCCATGGCAGCCTTGGAAGTGGCAGTCGCCATGCCGGTCATGGTGCCAGTGGCAGTCATGACAGCAGTCGTGGTGGCCGTGGCCATGCTCATGCCGTCCATGTCCATGATGAAGAATGTGTACCTCTTGAGCGGCGGTCGAGTATCGTCAAGTTTGGATATCCGGTGTCAGTCCCGCTGGTAGATATAGTGATCGGAGCAGGGATGTCTCCTTGTTATTAACTGAGTCGAAGTATGCTTAGCTGAAGAAGAAGAAACAAGCTTGGTCGAAGCGGGCGGCGACAGGAGAACTATATAAAGTGCAGCTTGGGGAGACAACAAGGTGCGGCCAGGATCTTCACTGAGGTCTTCCACTCAAGGAAAAACATGTGCATGGGCTGTGGAGGAGAGTCAAGACAGGGTTTGTTGGCTTGTGGTGGAATGTTTCCCGAGGGACCCAGCAAGGGTCTCAGTTCGGAAAAGTCGTGGCCAAGAGTGAGGTTCGGTACTGAGGTAATTAGATACTTTCAAATCACCGGGAAGAGGCTATGATGAAGGGGATATTAAGGTACCATTAGCAGGGCAGGGTGAGGTGGACATCCAGGGGGGGCGGATGAGGATCCACTTGGGTGAGCACTTTGGAGGCGATTCAGAGGGGAAGCCACGAGAATAAGAGTTTGCCATCTTACCTTATTACTAGGTACCTTATTCTGGTTCATTGTACAATATATTGGTACCTTATCTGAGGTTAAGTAAGTATCGTACTCTCCAGAGCTACCAGGTGCACCTACCTGAGTACGGGTTTCAAGTGGCGCGTAGCTGTGATTGAGTGTATTGAGTAGGTATCTCCGGTTGGAAAGGCTGACTTCTCGCCTTCCAACTCAACTGCGTTATCGCATGTTGGGTGGGATGGGTACCTTCAGCTGCCTACAATGCTGCACCTAAACGCAGGTAGCTTGTTTGCGTTCGAGAGAAAGGCAGTTGCTGTTGAACATGGAAGGCCAAGCCTGAAAAAGCGCTATCGCTCCTGGGAGTGTATCTTTCCTGAGAGTATTTGAGCAAGTTTACGTGGAAAGACCAATGGTATGCCCAGATCGAATGCTCCTTCTCCTGCAACCCCCAAGCCAACCCGCGCCTCCTTCCACATCCAACTCCACCCACGTCGTGTCCCACGCATCGAGGAACGTCTTCTGCACGACATTTCGCTGAACCTCGTCTCTCTTCGTCGCCTTGGAGAAGCTTCCAGCAAGCCAAACATTACGATTCGATGCTGGTTGATGAGTGAGTGGCTTCATCGCCTCCCCATGTCTCGCCTTTGTCCCGCCATCTGCTGAGCCTTGCAGCGACGCTAACAAGTCTACGCGCATAGTTCAGTTCAACTCGGACGAACCCGACCTCTCGTTGCACCTTGCTTGTTGCACCAAGATGCATCCAACAGGGCATGTCCCATTCACCTACGGCACCACCGACAAGAGACGCATTTCCGCTGGCGAAGCATCCAACTGGAAACACCCAACTTTTGCAGAAATAGGCACCACCGCAGTAGTGCTGATAAGCGGCCGAGTGGGGTGGTGATGCACGGCCGATGTTCCTTCTCAAGGATCCTCCCCTGGCCACGCCGGGCTGATCATCGCGAACGAGAAGGTCGAAATGATCAGGGTGAAGTGCCAAGGCAGGGCCTGTTCAGCGTTGCAGACGGCGAGCCAGCTGCTGCTCTGTGCGCTTATGGTTGACAGCGTTTGACGTGTACGATACAGCAGCAGCTTGACTCGTAACCTTACCAGAGACAGTATCCATTCTCGTGTCCACGTAGAAGCATCGCCACAGCGAAGTGCTCGTCTACTGACGCAACTAGTTGCTGGAAGACATCATCTTGACCGCGGCGGTGAAGTCGACCACACAAGAGGTGCGACGAAGTCAGGGCCCAGCCGAGACTGGGATACTGAGAACGTTTGCGAACGATGCTGGCTTCGGGTCTTAATCCGGACCATAGAAGCGTCTGCTGCCCGTTGGTGATTCGTTCAGCCACGAACTTGAACATCCGATCCTGTCCGCAAAACATCGTACAGAGCCCCATTCCGATATGCTCCCCATTGGAGGACGAAAAGGTGGTTCCGCGGCCCCGGCGCGGTGCGTCTGCAGCTGCAATATACGTACGTAGTATGCGTACAATTACACAGTACATAGTAGTGCACGTCTACCGTCGGGGTAGCGTCGCATTGCAGCTCGCCTCGCTTCCCTACAATACTGTCTTTGGTTGGTAGTCGCCACATCGCCGAGCGACATCGTATCGTCGCTCGCCGGGTGCAGTCCATCTGTCGTGTTCGTGCTTGGCCCGCGTTGTGCGTTTTGCACGCATGTCTCTGTCTATGAAAAGAACATCGGTGAGAAGCAAGTTCGACTAACGGCGGAAGGCCCACGCTCACAGCACAGGCAGGCAGGCTGCATCATCGTCTCAAGCAACGACTGGCAATCTCCCGGATATCTCCTTTGCCCCTTGGTCCCATTATTCGACTAGACGCCGATCGCACCGCTTTCTGCCGACAGGTGGGCCAGTCGCCGTATTTCCCCCGGAATTCTCTCGGCCCCGGACCCCAGCTTCACGATTTCCTCGAGACGTCTCAGGCGAGAATCCAATATGAACGTAAACGGGCGCTGTTGAAAACGCCTCAATATGTTTCTTACAAGTATTACTCGGACCCGAACTCCGTCAACGCCGTTTCCTTTCAACATGAAGCACGACACACGTTCCTTTAGCCTCATAGCTCCGATTTGGGCTTTCCCTCAGACTGGGCAGACTGCAACGCGTACAACTCTCTCGGCTGCCCCTGCGCATCGCAGCTCGCAAACTTCCACCAGCCCCAGTGCCATGCACCCGCGATATTGATCAGACCCCACTTGATCGGAGCCGGCATGGGCGGCCAATTCGCCCACAATCCATCCTCCACCGTCCGGTCCAGGTTCAAGAGGAAGAACGGCACCACGTCGGCCGTGCCGGCTTTGGTCACGGTGCTCTTGCCCCACGTCTTGAACGTCAAGCTCGCGTTCGCCGCCTCCGGGGTCCCCTCTTTCGGCGCGTTCGGGTGCTCTGCCAGGCCGGAGATGGTGCTGATCTCGCTGTGGAAGTGGTTTTCGAAGGGCTCCTGGAAGTTCTTCATGATTTCGAGGAGCTTCTGACCGGAGAAGTCGGATGCGGAGGAGAGCGAGGAGAGGTACTGGTTGAATTCGGCAAGGCCGGAAAGGAAGGACTCTGATGCGTTTCGTCAGTCAATTGGAACGGTGCTGATGATGGCAGATACATACCGTGCTCCTTGCGCGTCTCGGCAAAGACGTTCTTGTCCTTCAGGAGGTCTTCGACCTTGGTGAAGAGAGACTCCTCTTCGTCGTCATGGTGCGACTTGACAAACTTGAACCAGGTCTGCGAGTATCCAATAAAGTCGGCCTTGTCTGCCTCCTGGACCAAGGGTGCCTGGTGGTAGATGGAGTTGTATCCTCGGAGGATCGAATTGTGCAGCAAGCACATGTGTGTCGCGCCCGTCGTAAAGAGGTCCGTCTGTGGGAGGGCATGTCAGGCGAAGCTTCTTCAGTGGGGCACAGGCGTACGATGCCCGATGAGGACACAACTAACCTTCTTTGTCACATATTGCGGCGTAGGAATCAGCTTCATGGGGCCGTCGGCCCAAGGTTTTGTCGTCTGCGGTGTGGTGGCCATCATGAATGGAGATCGCGACATCAACAAGCTCATGAGAATGCTTGGAATCACAAGTAAGAGGTATCCAGCCATTTTGGGAGGAGGGGCGAATAGCCTGGGAAAGCGAGTTGAGAATAGTGATATATGGCCGACAGAAAGTCGTACGATTCGCTGACGTCGACTGAGCAAGCAGCAATCGTATGTTGCGTGACGGAGGCAAAGCGGTACGTCTTTGGAGGGTTACTGATGAATGGAAGCTTGTCCAACGTGCCGGCAGAGCTCCGGAGGACAAGCTGAATAAAAGGAAGGCCGTCATTGGCCCGTGCTGGAATTGCTGGGGCGATTTCCAGGGAGCTTTGGGGCGGTTTCACTTGGGAGCTCCCGCTAATGCCGCTGTGGGATCATGACAACCGGACGGGATGGAGCGCCCCTGGCCTTCTTCAGTGTTGGTCACAGTATGGAGTAATGCTTTGTGGAATCGGTGGCTTCGGAGGTTGAATACCTAAGGTACCGACACCCGATGGGACCCGGAGGTTGGACCACCATTGGACCGGGATGGAAGCCGTGTGGCACTGGTGATAATAGCATTGATGCCGGGCCCGAGGAAGACGGACGGCCCAGCATGTGGTGCGGCCACTTTTGTTTGCCTCAGGAATGCCCTCTCGTGGTAGTGACCCAATATTTAGCTTGTATTCTCCTCGTGGTTCTGCTGGATAATGGCGATAGGTTGGTGTTGCTCCATCTCCCGTCAAGTATCGTTTCCAGCGCGATCATGGTGCATTTATTACGTTTTCGGGACCAATAGAAGCTCCCATAATGAGTGAGCTCCCTCCACAACAGCATCGCTGACTTGTTTTGCTGTCCGAGCGATTCGTACGACTGCTTGCCATGTTACAACACCTAATTACTGCATGCCAACTGTGAGCGTGAGGTATGGTGCGGGGCTTGGCTAGGCAGGCAGAGTTTGCGTAAGGCGGTCGTGCCTGTCTGCGTGTAAGTCAACCAGGTCCTTGGCCATCTGTAACTCGACGTCAACTTCTCAACGACACCTCTGGAAACACCAGCACTTGCAATCGTCATTCGTATTCTCCATCGAGGAGTAACTTACCGTGGAATCGAAATCACCAGTCAATAACCACCATGCCAGCTGAAGGAGTCTACTTCTCCCCCAGCGGAGTCAAGACCGTCATCCCTCTGGAAAACAACCCCGACGTCTTCACTTCCCTCATCCACGACCTGGGCATCTCCCCAGAACTCGGCTTCTATGATGTCTACTCCCTCGATGAACCATCCCTGCTCGCTATGATTCCGCGCCCGGCCCTCGCGCTCATCTTCATAACCCCGGCGCCCATGTACTACAACGTCCGCGCCGCCGACGGCACCCGCTCCTCCAAGGACGGCATCACATACAAGGGTGCCGGACCGGAGGAACCCGTGACGTGGTTCCTGCAGACGATTGGCAACGCGTGTGGTCTGTACGCACTGATTCACGCGGTTGCCAACGGAGAGGCTCGCGGCTTTGTGCAAAAGGACTCGTTGATTGATCGCCTGCTGAAGGAGGCGGAACCGCTTCAGTGGAAGGAGCGCGCAGATGTGCTCTACAAGAGCGACGAGCTGGAGGAGGCGCACATGAAGGCTGCCAGAAGAGGCGACACGGCCGCGCCACCTGCGGAAGAGCATCCCGGGTATCATTTCATTGCCTATGTCAAAGGCAAGGACGGACATCTCTGGGAGCTGGAGGGCGGAAGTGATGGGCCTGTTGACAGGGGTTTGTTGGCGGAGGAGGATGATATGCTTAGTGACAAAGCGCTGGAGGCCGGGGTCAAGCGGTTCATTGGGTTTGCGGATGGCAACCTGGAGTTTAGCATTGTTGCGTTGGCCAAAAAGGAGTGATTGATGACAGGAAAAAGGATGCATGGACACGGGTTCTTCTACGTTGCAATTCAGACCAGTCGAATACTATTTTATTTTCGTTGCATTTGGTGGTGGATGATTGACTTGCGTAAGGAATAATATTGCGCGTACCGGGCTCACCATTACCTCACCGAAGCTTCCACCGACCTTAGGAGGGGCCACCGTCGGTCAACAGCCACAGTGAGGGGTAAGACAAGGTGTGGCAGCTGGCCTGCTCAGCCTTGGACCCCACCACCTCGCACTGGCCAGGTCCAGGACTCGGCTGCCCAATCAACAGGTGGTGCCACTCCAACCATCGAAACAGCTAGAAGGTGCCTGCCACCGGCGGGTGGTGAGCTTTTGGGCCGTTTTCTTTCTGCCTCTTGTCCCAGCTGCCTGACCCCCGCCGAAAGTCTCAAACCTTCTCTGCATTATTCCAACGTCCGACAAAAATACCCAATTACCCCCAAACGTTGTGACGATAATTCGCGATTGATTTCCACTTGCATCGTACATACCAGAAACTCCACAGACTACCCAGAAACAGAACGCCATGGCTTCCGCAGACGAGCTCAAGGCTCTCGGCAACAAGGCCATTGCCGAGAAGAACTTTGACGAGGCTGTGTAAGCGCCCGCAATTGAGCTCTACGTCGCGCTGGATTACTGCTGACTGCTTCTCAGCGCCAAGTTTACCGAGGCTATCGCTATCCAGCCCGACAACCACATCCTCTACAGCAACCGTTCCGCAGCATACGCCTCCAAGAAGGACTGGCAACACGCCTTGGAAGATGCTACCAAGACAACCGAGATCAAGCCCGACTGGCCCAAGGGGTGGGGACGCAAAGGTGCTGCTCACTACGGACTGGGTGACTTGCTTGCGGCCAACGACGCCTACGAGGAGGGATTGAAGGCCGACCCCAACAATGCTGGTCTGAAGAAGGATCTTGCCGCTGTGCAAAGAGCTATGAAGGACGAGGCTGGTGGTGGTAAGTCACAAAGGAAATGCCAATCGCGCAAGCATGGCTGACAGCTACAGATGCCGGTGACCCGGGTCTCGGCCTCGGCAACATGTTCAACGACCCCCAGCTGATTCAGAAGCTCGCCGCGAACCCCAAGACGAGCCAGTTCCTCGCCGACCCATCCTTCATGGCTAAGCTCCAGCAGATGAAGGAGAACCCCAAAACCTCGCCCGATCTGTTCAGCGACCCGCGCATGCTCCAGGTCCTCGGCGTCCTCATGGGCGTCGACATGCAGATGGGTATGCCCGACGACATCCCCGGCGCTTCCAAGGACGCCGAGATGACCGATGCTCCGCCGGCGTACGAGAAGCCCGCCCCTAAGAAGGCCCCCTCCCCCGAGCCTGAGTCCGAACCCGAAGAAGTCGACGAGGAGGCTCTGGAGAAGAAGAAGGCCAAGGAGGCTGCCGACAAGGAGAAGGCCCTGGGTACCGAGAACTACAAGAAGCGCAACTTTGACGAGGCCATCGTCCACTACAACAAGGCCTGGGAGCTTCACAAGGACATCACCTACCTCAACAACCTAGGCGCCGCGTACTTCGAGAAGGGCGACTTTGAGAAGTGTATCGAGGCCTGCACGCAAGCTGTCGAGGAGGGTCGCGCCATCTACGCCGACTTCAAGATGATCGCCAAGAGCTACGCCCGTATTGGTTCCGCCTACGAGAAGCAGGGCAACCTCGAAGCGGCCGTTGAGAACTACAAGAAATCGCTCACCGAGCATCGCACTCCCGACGTCAACGCCAAGCTGCGCGCCGCCGAGCGCAACAAGATCGAGCAGGCGCGTCTGGCCTATATCGACCCCGCCAAGGCCGAGGAGGCGCGCGAGGAGGGTAACAAGAAGTTCAAGGAGAGCGACTGGCCCGGCGCGGTTGCGGCGTACAGCGAGATGATTAAGCGCGCGCCCGAGGACCCCAGGGGCTACAGCAACCGCGCCGCGGCTTTCGTCAAGCTGCTCGAGTTCCCCAGCGCCGTCGAGGATTGCAACACGGCCATCAAGAAGGACCCTACCTTTATCCGCGCCTACATCCGCAAGTCGCAGGCCTTCTTCGGCATGCGCGAGTACTCCAAGTGCGTCGACGCGTGCACCGAGGCCGCCAAGATCGATTTTGAGCACCACAAGGGCGCCAACGCGCGCGAGATTGAGTCGCAGCAGCAGAAGGCGTTCAACGCCATGTACGCGGCGCGGGAGAACGAGACGGAGGACCAGACGAGAGAGCGCTTGGGACGCGACCCCGAGGTGAGTCTGCTCCCGACGCCGGGAGACTGTGTCCGGCGCCGTTTTCTCGTAGTTTGCACGCTAACAACCTGTGTAGATCCAGAGCATCATGCAAGATCCCATTATGCAGTCCATCCTCCAGCAGGCGCAGTCGGACCCGGCGGCGCTGACGGAGCACATGAAGAACCCGGAAATCAGAGCAAAGGTTCAGAAGCTGGTTGCGGCGGGTGTTATCCGCGTCGGTCGGTAATCAAGAAGACGAACACGATGTGGCGAAGCAGAGATGGAGAGGTTGGCTGGGTCATGCGTAATGGTTGGACGATGCAATGTCAAAAAAGGGTTTATTTTCTTAGGTCATTCGTAGTGGTTGCCAATGTGACCCCGACAACAGGTTTTCCACGTGAGTCTTTTCGAGTGTCTTGGAATCGTGCTGAATGACTCTGTCGACCATCGCTTGATATCCACCACGGTTCTTTTGAGCGGTCTGAGGTCTTGGACTCTTGGGACTTGTCAGCGCTTGAGACAGGATCCATTGTCGCGCTGGTCTGGAGATGGTTTGTCGTCGTGGTGTGTCTCTTGTGTCGTTGTCAGGCGTCACGATGTTCGACAACTGCCGTCTCACGCTCTCCAGCTATAAACACCATTTGCACAATCCATGGTTTCCACTTTCGTTCTTCCAATGTCTTGAATCCTTTCATCAATCTCAACCGCCAAAATGGACTCTCCCATGAAAGAAGGCAAGTCTTTCCACCCTCACAGTCACGGAGACAGTCAATTAACACCACCACCGCGCAGCATTCATCCAACTCGTCCAAGTCATTGCCACAGACCCTCCGCCCGCGCCAAACGACAATGAAGACCACGTTCGGCAGCTCATCACGTCCCTCCCGTCCGTCCTCCGCGCGCGCGACGACGACCAGCGCACCGCGCTCCACCACGCCGCGCGCCTCGGCCGCGCCGCCGTCGTCGCCGCCATCATCGCCACGACGAACCCGGACGAGCCCCTCGCCGACACCGTTATCGACGCGCGCGACGCGGACAGGTGCACGCCGCTGCACCTCGCCGCGCGTAACGGCCACCTCGCCGTCGTGCGGGCTCTCCTCGCCGCGGGGGCCGACGTCCGCGCCGAGGAGAGTTTCAGCGAAACGCCGCTGCACGAAGCGAGCCGGACGGGATTCGCGGAGATCGTGGCGTGTTTGATCGGCGAGGGTGCGGTTGTGGACGCGCCGAATCGGGATCTGGGAACGGGGTTGCACGTTGCGGCACGGAGGGGGAACGAGGACGTGATTCGGGCGCTGCTTGATGCCGGGGCGAACCCGGCGACGAGGGATAAGGTGGGGGATACGCCGCTGCACGATGCGGCGCGCGGTGGGCACGAGGGCGTGGTGATGATGCTGCTCGATACGGGGCTGGTGTCGATCGAGGCGCAGAACACGAACGACTTCACGCCGCTTTCGGTGGCGGCGCGGCATGGGCGGGAGGCGATTGTGAGGATGCTGGTTGAGCGAGGGGCGGACGTGGACTCGTTGAGTAACGAGTACTGCACGCCTTTACACCAGGCCGCGTCCGAGGGCCACGATGGCGTTGTGAGGGTGTTGATAGCGGCCGGGGCGGACGTTGATCTGCAGGACAAGGACGAACAGACGGCGCTGCACGCGGGCGTCATGTTTGAGCACGAGAACGTCGTGTCGTCGCTGCTGGCGGCCGAGGCGGCGGTGAATGTGCGCGACGTGGAGGATTGCACGCCGCTGCACCACGCGGTGAAGAACGAGAACAAGAACATGGTGAGGGACCTGCTCGAGGCCGGGGCGGATCCGACGGTGATTTCGACGACGGGGGAGACGCCGCAGAGTTTGGCAAAGTTGCTGAAGCGCAACTCCATCGCCGAGCTGTTCGACAAGCCGATGGTGGTGCCGAAGCAAGGGGCGAGGTCGAACTTTAGGCCCAAGAGGGTGAGGCCGCCCGGGAGGCCCAACCAGGAGGGGGAGATTGAGGTGTGCCGGTTCTTCAAGGGGCTGTTCTGGAGTCCCGTGAGCGAGTGCAGTTTCGAGAGTCTGAGTTTGTGGGAGATGTTGTACGACTCCGAGGCGGAGATTCGCATGTCGCCGAGGCCGCCTGAGGTGGTGATGCAGACGCCGGTGAGTCCGGCGAGGAGTCCGGCGGCTTCGGCGCCGGCGAGTCCGAAGATGTCGCCGAGGGGTAGTCCGAGACACTCTCCCGCGGGATCCCCTTTGCTGCTTTCGCCCGGAGGAGGAGGGAGGGATGGGGGCTTGTCAAGCGTCAAGGAGATGAGGAAGCAGCATCAGAGGAGGAAGAGTTCGTACGCGAGGAGGGAGGAGAGGCCGGTCAAGAGGTGGTTCCATCTACCTGCGAACAACGTGGCGTGGGTGATGGACCTCGTACAGAGAGTGTGCGCGATGGACCACAGGACGAACGCCGAGTGTGACCGGATCATGAGGTTCATCGAAGAGACGTTTCTGGAGATGAGGACGGGGGCGCCGTACCGGAAGCCGCATTTCAAGATGGAGAGCCCGTCGGAAGAGGTGCACAGCCAGTCTGTTGCTGTCGGGCTGGGGATACCCGCGACGCCGCCTGCGACTTTGGAGACGAAGAGGGTGCAGATGTTCTCGCTGGTGTTGCCGGTGGTGGACGTGGACATTGACGAGGGGACGAAGAGGATGCTGCAGGACGTGCAGATTGGGGACGAGATGAGGATGAGGTCTGCCGAGGTGGTTGGCGCGAACGCGAGGCGCGAGGGAGTTGGAAGACGACTTCCGATGAGCGCCATGCCGACGAACTTGCAGCATTACCTCTTCCCGCACCTGGCGCACTTTGACGCCATGGCGAAGATGAGGGAGTGCTTTACGAAGTCGGAGCTGCACGTACCTCGTCCGCTGGATCAGAGTTATCACGAGGCGCTGAGCGAGACGGATCTGCGATTGAGAAACGAGAGCCAGGTTCTGTTTCGGTATCTCAAGAGAGTCGAGGTGGTGTTAGAATCTGTCAATGAGCAAGGGGTGAATGGTGAGGACGAGGGGTTGCCGCAACCTCTGGCGGAGGACATGGCGAGACCACCGAGGCCGCCGTTGAATCCCTTCGAGAGACGCACGGCGGGGGCGTTGAGTCGCGAGACGAGTTCGAAGCAGAAGAAGACGGACGGGACAAAGGCGGAGTTGGGAAGGATGGCCGGCCGCCAGGACCAAGCCTCGAGCGTGCAGGCCAAGATATCGAGGGAGCGGAGGAGAATGGACGCGGAGAGGCGGAAGCAGATCCTGAACGTCGCGCAGATGTGGGTGTGGAGGATTGACGAGAGTGAGCACGCCTAGCTTCTTGATGAAGGGTGACTGACAGCGGTAGATACCATCATCAGCGCGTTCCCCGAGCGGTGGGACAACAAGAACGCCAAGACGCTGTTGAACCAGATCAAGCACCGCGTGCTGGGCATCAGCGGCCTGCGGTCAGAGAACACAGACATGATGCAGATCGTGAAGAGCATCGTGGAGTGCGCGGTGGAGTACAGCGAAGAGAGGTTCCACTTCCAGTTTGAGGGACCGAGGAGCTATTGCAACGTTTTCGCCTCGTCGATTGCCCATGTCGTGAGTCGAACAGGTCCGCTATAACGGAGCTGAGCTGACGGGTGCCAGTCCAACGAAGCCATGAAGCGCTACGCCGCCTTCAAAGCATCCATCAAGAAGATGGGCACCTCCAAGACGGTCCTCGACGACCTCCGCGCCGAGATCGAGCTGCTCCAGGAGATTGACGACATTCGCGAGGAGATCAACATGATCAAGCGCGTGTTGAGGTCGCAGGAGCGCGTGTATCGCGACTTTCAAGAGTCGGAGCTCGGCCTGAAGAGTGCGGACGGCGCGGAGCGACCGAGAGGGGGGTACAAGCACCCGACGCTCGACTTCTTTACGAGGTTGGAAGAGGATGCGAACCGGGTGCGAGATTCGGTGAGTCGCTTGTCATGTTTGTTCGGGTAAAGCAGCTGACGGAGCAGATCACGACTCTGCTTGACTTGAGGCAGCGAGAAGCCAACATCGAGGAGGCGCTTTCTGCGAGCGAGCAGTCCAAGATCCTCTTCATCTTTACCGGGGCGACTGTTGTCTTTGTAAGTCTTCTCCCCCAACACTTGAGCTGGCGGCTGCTGACAGTATATCCAGGCACCCATATCTTGGGCAACCGGCATCTTTGAGATTGAGATTGAGGGGTTGACGATGCCCACGACCGCTGGCACTGTGATACTCGCGTGCTGTAAGTCACTTTTGCCATCAGCTCGGCGGACTCACAGCAACTAACACCGACCAAGTTCTCAGCCTCATCGCCACCGTGCTTCTCATTGCGCTCTCGCTGCAGATCTACGAGTTCAGCACCCAAGGCAGGGCGAAGCAGCTCTACGCTGGTTTCGGGAGAGTCTTCCAGTTGAGCCACAAGAAGAAGAAGCAGCCCGTTGTCAAGAGCTCGCCGCCGCCTTCGTCACTAGATGCCTCGACGCACCTTAGTCGCCAGCGAAGGTCGTCCATCTCTCAACCCATTACGGCTACCGCTGTCGGTGAGAAGAAAAGCATCAGGCGGAGGCTTGCTGCCTTGACGAGGCCGAGGGGACGTGGCCAAGACGAGGAGAAGGACATTGCTGGGAAGTAGGCGCTATGCCATCTGGAACTTGTTTGCTAGAGTAATGTATCTTGAAACCGCTGAGAATGGCATGATAATGACAGCCCTCATACAGACTGTTGGCTTACGGATATTATGGTTTCAGTCTTTGTGGGCTACAGCCTACACAAACAACAGCGCTAGCACAACACACGTCTACTCTGTCAGCAGGAGCTCTAGAAACAACGTCCAAGAACACACAAACGGTAGTCTTCAGTACCACAGAAGATGGTCGGGGCCGTCGGGCCTTCAAGGTGAAGCCAGCGATGACGCAGCAGCATCCCGGGTTAGATAGATTGTCGACAAGGCCGGTGGTGTGTGGTGCTAGCCCTACCTTGTGGAGCGTTTGCTGCGAGGGGTCTCTTCCACTTGGAAATCTACCGCTCTCTCGAGTTGGGACACGAGAAGGAAGATTCTGCGAGACTTTATATAGACTACCTATAGTTGGAACATTCACAAACCATGAGATTAACGTCTTTGCTCAAGTATGAAGCTAGTGGATTGTATCCATCCTTTTCTGCCGAAGCCTACAATACAGCTGCCCGCAGGAAGATGATGACTGTTTCAAGCTGTGGCAGTATTCTGGCCAATACTACTGAGTCTGTGTAAGCTATTGCCAAGTTGCTGTTGTTCCTCTATAGGGCCCCATTTTTTACTTATGCGACTTCAGTCACAAGATCTGTGAATCTGTAAATAACGGATTAATCTCGTACTTCGAATACTGGTCAAGGATAGCGTGGGTTGATACAAGGTCCGACGATTCCAATTCCAGACTGTGGGGGAAGAAACGCAACTCTGCGGGTTACCGTCGAGATGTTGAGCATATCCGTCGATGATCAATGTTGCCATTGAATAAGATAGTTCAGCCCATCTTGCGCTCCGTGCCTGACTCTGCCAGTGTACATCAGTTTCCCAAACTGAGCGTACCAGCCAGCGTGACTGTCGGTGGGCGCTCTGTTGAACTGTTCCGCATGCAGATGCGTTTTTTGCTATGGTACCCGGACTGACAAAGCATCCAAGTCGTCCGAGTATCCGACTCCCATCTTCCGGGTTTCCGGAGTTCTCGGGGCCGTAGGTGAACGTGGCCGTTCCGGAATGAGAGCTGAGCATTTTTCGATGAGACGGAGACCCCGAGTTACGGTTTCAACTCGGCAGATCGCCAGGGAGAGACGTCGATGTTGAATCTGCTCCTTAATAACAGATAGCGAAGACAGGGTTACAGCGGCCTTGATGCCAGACAAGCAGGGATCAGGGGCTCAGACTGTGGATTCGAGTAATGAACTCGGGCCGAGGACTCACTCGAGTGACCAATCCGACTCGGTCTCTGAACTCGGCTCAACAATTGGATGAAGCCAAGGTAACAAAAGACGCTTGACCCTGACTTGATGAAGTGTTGAGTAGCTTCAGGTCCGAACTGGCAGTAAGGGAAGAAAGTATTTACGTTACTTGTGGCTACGTTCGTTAGAGGGCTAGTGGGTTGTTAATCATCATCCGTCAGTAAGCCAGTACAAGTAGATGAAGTATAAGTAAAATGAGCTGCTTGTGAGTCTATGCAAACTGCCAAGATCGGCGTCACCGCAGCTTCGTCGTCGTAAGTCTACCAGTAGGCACGATTCGAACGAACAGCCACCCCAGATAATCAATTTAAAGTTCCTCAATTTTGACGCTGCCCGTGCGATCTTCTACTGAGTCTCTGTGGAGTTTGGCAACCGTTCTCCTCGGACCAGAGTGACGTCTCTACAATTAAATAAATAATCTCCATTCCCCTTCAGGTTCGCTTTCTGAGCTTGTTCTGTATTAATCATTCAAGAACAAAAGTGTCTGCTTCGCGAAGCCGCGTGCTTTTTCGCGACAACCACACACTCTCTTCTCTGCTCTGCCACCATCCATCTGATCAGTTGTTAGCGGTGGCACTTCCGCCGTAATGGCTAACACTATTCATTCGTTTGGATCGGGGAGCGTCCGCTCGTTGTTCTTGTGGTTGCTGCTCCACGTATCTCTAATCAACGCCTCGCCCACACCCACAACCCGCGACACGCCCGTTCTCGTCGAGCGAGCGAGAGCCAGGTTCCCCACGTTCGCCCCAGACTACGAAGGCCGCGTGAAGAAGGGCCAGTACCTCATGGATCTGTTCCCCCTCGACGACGAGAAAGCGGCCGAGTACAACGGCGGGGCCCCGGTTTCCAGCCCGTACCAGGACGCAAGCGCCTTGAAACCCAACGGCTGGACGAGATACATCTTTTGGTACCCCTACGAGGTGGACACGGGCGATGTCGAAGCGCCCTTTGGTGTGGTCACCGACCCAGTCTTCGACGACAAGGTTCTTGCCATCGACAATTTGCCCGGGTACGACAACAACCTCGACAATGCCTTTGCGGACAAGGACCATCCGGTTGATAAAACGCAAGCGGGCGAGTACTACTACCGTCATGACAGGGAGTTTGGCGAGGGCAAAAAGGTGAGAGACATGGGCTTGCCAAACTTGCTTTTCCAACACCTTTGAGAGTCCCGCTGCTGACCTCGTTACGCTCCAGCCCACGATGGCGTCCTACTCCAACGTGGTCATTCCCGCCTCTGGGACCTTTGTTTTCGACGAAGACTTCAGCCCCGCGGCTAGAAAGCGAGAATGGGGACATGGTGACGTGCCGCAACTCGACACCATGTCGGACGTTGCCTACTTCCAGTGGATGGACGCCTGCAAAGCGAAAAACGTCGACCCAAAGGCCCTCAAACTCCTGTTTGTGTCCCACGCCATCCACCATAAGACGTGGTGGATCGTCAGGCAGGCCTTGAAGGAAGCCAAGCGTCCGAATGTGCCGGTTTACGCCAACAAAGTGGTCTTCAGCATGGACAGCCGGCAGGGCCAAGCTATCCTCGGGTCCACTTGGGGCAGCGCGCTGTCGTGGATGCTCATCCAGCACAAGAAGGAGTTGGGTCTGAAGAAGATCACGGAAGTCGCCATCTGGGGCCTTGGCAAAGGGTTCGGGTTCGAGGATAGATTGGAGAATCCAAGGGTCAGCTTGAATCTGAGGTTCGTCGTCGCGGACGCTTAGATGAGTAGCTCGCACAAACAGAGTACACGTGAGAATCGTGAACCCATCTTTTGTTCTCCCACGGAGTCCTGTAGCAGCTATTCGTCGGCTGTTCTTGTAGTATGGTGATTGTCAACTAGGTAAGGGCGAGCTGTTCTTGTATGGAGGGTCGGAGAGATTTGCATCTGTTCCCAGCCTGAGCATAATTCCCCAACACACCACCCAGGAACCGTTGATTCCTTTGCATTGGTAACTATACAGGATAGCTTCACGGACCGCCAACGTTGTGTGATTCGAGTGATATCTTGATACATCGACTGGCTTCGAAGAACAATGCGGCCCGAGGAACTGTCATGTTGAGCGCGGTGATACTCAGTTTGTCACAGAAGGAGGAGGCCGTCTGTATGACCTGCTTGCTAGAGTGAAGGGAATAAGTTTTGGCGACGATCAAAGTCGTCCATATATACAGGCTGATTATGGCGGTTCCACAGTATTGTATTGGCTGGGTAGTTTCCTCGACCGAACTTGTCCGATATAGACAGATGGACTGCTCACTGAGACGAGCTGCCAGTAGCTGTCAATTATCCAGAGATACGAAAACAACACCTGTAACGCAGTGATGCCTATGATACGTGAACCCCAAATGCTCACGGGGGTCATCACAACTAAAAGCTCAGGATACTAAGACTAATGTAACAATATGTACATTATACTCGAAGTCGACTGAATCTTGAGGCGGAGACAATCGCTGGTACATAGGACTATACCAGCGCATGTAGCCAATCCGAAGTATATATAACAGAAGACCACGGCTGTAGCATATAAGAGGGAAAAGTACAATGCTACTTGTGGCAGGCCAACCCATTGGCGTTGGAGTGAGTTGGGTTGATTTCGTTCATGCTGGGATCCTGATCCTCAAGTGGAGCTGTTGGCTCAGATTCTATGAGTCTATTCTCAGAGTTCACGGCGGTCAATACCTTCATTGCTATCACCCCAGACATTTGTGAGATTTCTGAGGATGATTCTTCTTCATAACAGCCATTAGGGAATAGATAGCGGACACCAAAAAAAGCGCAAGAAAATGTTTCAGCAGCAGTACGACATCGCCTCGAGGACACCGCCCTTGAAGGATATCCACACACACGCTCATTGCTTCCCGCTTCCGGCTCTTGGCGGCCTCTTGGTATGCATACTATGTACGGAGTACTGTAGTACAGGAATCGACATCGTCGTATGCCCCCCTGCACATCCGAATAAGTACCAACGGGATTAACGAAGCGAACGGGCGGGGAACAGACAGAACTCGTTGAGTTGAGAGGAGGAATTGGGAGCGAGGCTCTGCATACAACCGCCAGACGTGTACCACGTATGTCTTTCGTAGACGCACATTAACGTTACTGGCGCCACCGCTTTCAGAAACGTCATATTCAGACCTTGGTGTCCCCGAAAGAGTTCCGCTCCGCCAAGATATTATACGTACCCGGACTACACCACATCATGCAGCGAAGCATGCTGTGGCACACACCACCTTAGGTGGTGGTCAGGTGACCACGCCTGTAATAGGGCACCAGGCCTACTAGCTCAGATAGACGAATTATGCAGATTACACCTACAGATTATACCTATATATTATGATAACTAACGTAACCTACAGTTAGTAGTATAACTTATAATAATCTGTAGACTAAGTATCTATTAAAAAGTTATTTTCAATTAATTAATAGCTAATTAGTTATTAATCCTATCTTTTTTTTAAACTCTATATTATAATATTAAGATATATTATATTATATCTTATTCCACTCTAACCTCCTATAACTAACTACTAACTATTAATATCTAACCTTAACCTAAAGAGGAAGTTAGAATATATTATATATTATTTAGATATTATCTATATAAAAGTAATTAATAATAATAAGTTTAACTATATAAAGAAAATTATAAATACTATTAAAAAACTAATATAATCAATAGGATCCTATCTATATATTTAATTTCCTATTAAGTAAAACTCTAAGAGAATATTATAATCTATAGTATATAATTAGTATTATAAAATAGTAATCTTTACTTAATATAACTTCTCAGCTTTAATTATCCTACCTTAAATACCCCCAGTAGAGGAAATATTCTAACTAGATACTTTATAGCTAACTAAGAAATTCTAATATCTTAATCTCTTACTTAATATTAATAGAATAATTAGTCTAATTAATTTTAGTAATAAAGATAATATTTAATAGATATCTAATATAATTAATCTCTTTAATATTCTAATTAAATAACTTCAGAGTGAAAATAATATATCTTAACTTTTAGGATTTAATAATAAAACTATAGTTTTATTAATAGTAGAAGTAGTAATAGTAATAATAAATATAGTAATAATAAACTAATATATTAATATTACTTAAGATATTATTATTCTAATAGTAGAAGCTTTTAGCTAAAATAGAGAGTAGAATACTAATAGTAATTACTTACTAAATAATAATATTATAAATTATATAAACTTTAGACTAATAGATATAGAAATATTTAACCTTAATATTAAAGATCCTAATAGATTAGAAATAATAATAAATAGTAAATTTATAATCTATATAAATATCTTTATCTTTACAGATAGATTAGATAATCTTACTATAATAAAGAGAGAAAATATTATTAGGAATATATAAATTTAATATCTCTAGAGATTAATTCTAATTTAGTATTCTTAAATTCTATTTAATAGTAAGTAAGAATTATTAAGAATAATCCTAATCTCTACTATTACTATTAAGCTTAAGCAATAATTCTAACTATATTATAGTAATATAATAATAAGATAGAAAAAGGTAATATATAGTCTATAGAATATAGCTAATAGGAAGGATATTTTATCCTATATTCAGACTATAATATAAAATATAAAAATATATAATATTAATAATTTACTTAAATAGTTAAAAACTATTTATAAGTTTTTTAATAGATTAATTAAGTTAGTAGTTTTACTACTAATATTCAATACTACTTTAGATAGTTTCCTATAATCAGTATAGATTCAGAAGTCTACATTTAAGATATTAACTAGAGAGAGATTTTCTTAATATTAATTCTATCTAGGTAAGATATAATACGTTAGTAGCTAATTTAGATATAATTTCTATCTAAATTATACTATACTTACTAACTAGAGAGGTAACTTATAGTAATTAGAATCTAACAGATTATAATAAATATAATTTACTAATAATAAAATACTATAATCTAGAAACTAATAATAATAATCTAACTAAAGAAGAAATTTAACCTTCTAACCTAACTAAACCCAGCTAAATTTATATATTTGAGAATATATATCCTACAGATTTAACTAGAATATAGATAATTAGAAGATTAACCTCTAGAACTTCTAGAAACTAATCCCTAAAAACTACAGATTACTACTAATATAATTAATAAAAAGTAAGATATGTTATATAATAAGTAATAATAAATCTAGATAAGATACTCCTAGTTAGACTAATATATATTAGTAACTATTAGTTAATAAAAACTATATAAAGTAATATAATAAAATATTCTAAGATAAAATATAAGATAATTAAATATAACTAGAAGATAATTTTAATTTTACAGGTAATAATAATAATAATATCACTAATGTTTTAATAATAATAACTACTATTATTCTAAAAATATATAATATCTATAAAAACTTTTTTCCTAGTGGAAATACTTTTTATAAATATATTACTTTATACTAGAGAATAATCTAGAATAATAGAAACTATAATATCTTTATTATAGATAATATAGATATTATATTTAAGTTAATATAATCTTTAGTAAATATATTAACTAAAGTGAATATTAGTTTCAGATTTTACACTTAAATTTACTTAAGATTCTAGATTACTCTAGATATATTACCAATAATATAGAAAGACTAACTAAATATTATAATAAGCTTAGGCCTGTAAACAAGCCTATTGATATAATATAAGTAGCCTCACAAGTATAAATAGCGAGGTTTATAATAAACAGATAGACAGAAAAATAACTTTTCTTCTGCTCAGAATTCAAGACCTACTATTTAGATTAGCTTCACTTTTAGACTGAAGATCTGCAAATATAATTCTATATTTTTAAAATATTTTTCTAATATTTTCTATTTATTTTTATTTCTCTCAGGTTTTATAACTAGGGGTAGTTAGTCAGTTTTAGTCTAGATAGGCCCTCTCAGCTATAACCTATTTTAATAATACCTAGAGGTAGATTATTCTACTCTCAGTCTTTAAAAGCTGGAATAGAGAGATACTTCTATACTACCTTAATAAACAAATATTAACATAATATAATAAAAACATAATATATTATCCTACTATTAAGAAAAAATATATAAGTAAATATAAAAAATTAGAAAGATTATTAAAGAAAGTTATTTACAGATTTATACTAAAAACGAGAAAATTAAGTAATAACTATATTTATACTCTCAAAACTGGTAGATATTTTATAAACCTAGAAAATATTTAGAAACTAGCATTTATATAGCTTCACTAAATAAACTTTTATAACTTTATATTATAAAATTATTATTATGTAAATTATTTATAAACCTAACTTATAGGTAGACTAAGAATTACTCTACTAGATAGAATAGAAAATAATAATTATAATAATAATTACAGAATAATTAAGAAAATAATCCTACTAAACTAATAAATATAATAAGATTAATTTATTTATCTAAAAACTAATAAAAAGATAAATAAATAAACTTTTCAAATACCTCTAATATAGAAAAGATAACTAGGTAAAAAGAAAACTACTATAACTTAAATACTTCCTTTTTAGATAAGATAATATATAAAAATAGTTATATTCAGATGTTTAGATATCTCTAAAGAAGAAGAAGATAAATAATATCAGAATTACTATAAATTACTAATCTATTAAGATTTTTAGGAAAATTAATTAAGTAACTTTATATAGAATTAAATTAAAATATTATACTATAAAAATAAAAAGATAATAAAAAACTTCATATAGATAATCTTATCCACTCCTTTTATTAATAATAAGTAATTAGAATATTATTATTATTATTTACTATAATAATTATATAATATAACATAACTTATATAAGATAGTTTAAGATAAAGATAATAATTATACTAAACTTAATACTAAAATCTCTTTTATAATATTAGCTACTATTATATTCTCAGGCTTAATATTTAAAAATATTTAACCTTAAACCCTAAATATCTCAAAAAATTCAAATAATACTCCTTTAGTTTATTCTCAATATAATAATCTAACTAGGAACCTATCTTTAGGATCTTAAGCTGAAACTTTATCAGGAAAAAATAATATATCTATAAATATCTCTATAACTCTACTGATAAACTATATCCTAACTATAGCTAATTACCTAATACTAATAAAAATACTTTAAACTTAGCCTATTATAACTACTATATCTCCTTAGTCTGAAGGAGCTTCTAAGTTTATTAGTAATAATATTTCTAATTTTCTAAATAAGTTTAAATTACTAGTAAGTTTATCCTATAAGCCTGAAGCTAATATAGTTAAGGAAGTCTATATATCTTATACTTTATACCTTAAGAAAGCTATAATATTAATCCTAATAGGTAAAATTACTTAGATAAAAATAAAAGAAATATTTTTAATTATATATAAATTTATAAACCTAATAGCTAATTAAAACTCTAATAAGAAACTGAGAGCTTTTATAATTAGAAACTTACTAAAGGAAGATAATCTAGTAGAAATTATATTTCTACTAATTATAATTAATAACCTCTAGATCTATACTACTACCTAAAGAGATCCCAAACTACCTAACTAGAAACTAATATATATTACTATATATAGAATACCTCCTAGAGTACTGAGGGAAATAACCTAAAACCTTCACTATAAAGTCTATAAACTTATTAATATAAACTAAAAAACTTTTAAAACTATATTTATATAGTAGGGAAAAAACCAAACCTTAATAAAATAACTTACAAGCTAACTAAAGATATTAGCTTCTAAGGTTCTCTCTTTAAGCTTATTAAAAATAATTTTAATAAAACCTAAAATAATTTAAATACCTAAGAAAGTAAAAATAGTTAAAAAAAAGTATTACTATAAAAGTAGAAAAATTAGTAAATATCTTTAAAAAACTTCAGATTAATAATACTAACCTCTCTATAAATAATTAAATATTAGTAATCTATAGTATTATCAGGCAGCAGAATAAATTATCAGTATATATAGAGACTTACACTATATTAATTAAACTAAACTCTACTTATTCTTCTTATATAACTAATTTACAGATTCACAGAGATAATAACTTTAGAAGATCTTAATATAGAATAAGTAAAACTCACAGCAGTTAGATACTACTTTTTAACTATTTTTATCTCTAATACTAACCTATAAATAATATAAACTACTAATAATATAAATAATCAGAATATTATATAATAACCTATAAAACTATAATAGCCTACCAGACTTACAGTATTTACTTCTACAGAAAAAACATTTATTATATTAGCTACTAAAGTAATAAAGTAATATTAATATAAAATAATATTATTAACGAAAGATACTAGAAAAACTAACCAGACAGAAAAATAATCCTATTCTATATTATCTAGAAACTTCAGGTTTTCCTAAAGGAAACTAAAAAAGCTAATAAAATCAGACCATAATTATTCTCTAAACTTACAGAACTTATTCAGAACTATATAAAATAGTAAACTTCAATTACAGAAACTAATAAACAGTTTACTAAACACTAGCAAAAAAAATAAGTAAAAGAAATTTATACTATATTTAACATTATAATTTCTAACTTTATTCACATCACTATATTTAAGGATAAATCCAAAATAGTAACTAAAAATATTATAACTACAGACAGATTAAAACTAACCTCTATAAAATTTACATCCTATCACTATCACAAACCTTAACAGAAATTATTCGCAGGTCTAACAAATAAAAAACACTAAGCTAACTTTTTTCAGCTAAAGCTAAAAATTATCAAACTAGATTAAAATAATAAGCTAATACTAACTACAGAGAAGATTCCTCAGAAAATATCCTCTACCAAACAAATACCTAAATAATTAGCTTTTACTATACTACCAATAGATACTAATAATTAAGCTCTTACTTATTATATTTATTTCAAGAAAATAGAGAGATAAATCTCAGTTCCTAAAAATCTACTTTAAAAAACCTAATTAGTATATATTTAAGTTAACTATAAGTATATTTAGTTAATTATAAAAAATTACTAAAAAAGCTAGCAGATAAAAAAACATTTTATTTCAACTAAGGAGGAATTCGCAGATATATTCAACAAAATTAGCAATAAAGAAAATATAATTTAAATATAAATTAATTAATAGAACTATCAGTATATTACTAAACTAACGAAACCACAATCTAATAATAAGAAAGATATACTAATAGTTTTATTATCTAATTCACAAACCTAATTAGTATTAGTCACCTAAATCTATAATATAAATATTAAAATTATAAATATTATAATAAAGTCAGTTAGAACTATAGAGAGTATAGTTATAAACTTCACTACAGTTTATAATTTTATAATAACTTACTTCTAAGTTAATATTTAATTTACAGACCTATAGAACCTGAAAATTCAAAGAATTATTAATATTAAATTAGTAATTAATATTATCTCTAAGAATTATATCTAGAAAACTAATCTATTTAAATATATTACACCCACACGCCTAAGACTATAAAGTATTATAAATATTAAATATACTACAGACTTCTAAAAAATAATAATAGAGAATATCTATATTAGAAGTTATTATATTCCTAATATAGAGTTCTTTATTATACTATAAGGGACTATTATAAAGAATTTAGTTCTAAATATACTATTTATTATTAAAGTATATATAATATTTTAGTATACTCTAAACTGGATAGTCAGCCAGATTTAGTCTGGAAGTATTTAACTAAATATTCTATTATTATTTTATATATATAACTTAACTGCTAAGTTTCAGGATATTATACTAAATTCTTCAAATTTTAACTATATTCAGTATATATACTCTCTTCCTCCTTCTACAGGGGAGGGAAATTAGAAGTTACTATTAAGACTTATAAATTAACAGCTAGCAAATAAAATATAAAAGAAGAAAGTTAGTATAAAGTAGTAAATAAGATAAACCCTAACCTTCAGAAGCTATTTCCACTACTAAAATTTAATATACCAAAAAATATTAAAGAATTATTAGATAATAACAAAAAAGTAATAATAATAATAGATAAAACTAATAAAGAATTTAAAGTAATTTTAGAAATTTTAATCTGAAAAGTAATTAAACTAAAAATAAAAGAAATTTACAGTATTATTATATCTCTAGAAAATTATAATCTAGAGTATTTATCCTATAAAAGATAGTATCCTTATAATTTTTATAGACCCCTAAAATATAAACAATAAGTATATATAAGAGATTTTAAAAGATAGAGGAAATCCTATTATAAGAAATAAGATATAGTAAAAGTAATAAATACTATTTTCAAAAAGAGAAAGGAGATATAGTAAGAAGAAGTAGTAATAACTAATATTTAAAATAGACTTATAGAAAATATTAATATTATATATAAAATAAAAGATAAAAAAGTCCAGCCTATAAATAATATACTATCAGATAGATTAACACCAGAAGGTAACTTAAAATAGAAGTTAAAAATATAGAAAGAAGCAAAAAAGAATATTATTAATAACTTTATAACCTAATTTATAGATATAATGATACTAAAGTTTTTAAATATTCACTCTAGAGAATACTTAACACTAAAGAGATTACACTTAATCCTAAATAAACTTAATTATCTATATACTTTAGAGAAAAAACTTCTAATAGAAATCTTAAAAGTAAGAGAAAAAATACTAACTTAGGATTTTAATTATTATAGAAAGATACTAAACTCTATTATACTATTTCAGATAATTAAGATAATCCCTCATAAAGTATAGTAAGCTAGATTAATTCTTATTCTAAAAAACTTAATAGAGGATATTCTCAAGATCCTAAAAGTGCGTATTTAGAATAGTATACTAAAATATAGCTATACTACCTATAGGAACTTATTCTTCTTAGTATAGAAGAAAGATAGTAAAATATAACTAATTAACTTAGTAATAAAAATTAATATAATTACTATTTGAGATATAGAATTTCCTCTAGGAACTAACGAATTTTCAGAAAACTTTAGTATATATAAACTATTATCACTTTTAGATATCTTTTCCGGATATAACTAAATTCCTTTAGACCCTAAAAGTAGAAACTTAATAACGTTCGCTACACTACTTAGATTTCTCTAATATTATATCCTTCTAATAAGAGATATAAACTTAGTTATATAGTTTATAAGAATTATAATAAAGATCCTTTATAATTATTAGTTACGCTATGCTGTAGGGTATGCGGTAACCGTACGTGCTGCCACGTACGTAGTGGTATGCCCTCTATAGCCTACTGGCTATAGGTGTTTAGCATCCGGCGCCAGCTGTAGTTTAGCGGCGTGGCAATTAGTAAGTAATTGCCACGCTGTAGATCTAGAGCCTTACGTAGCACTACGTACCATATAATATAATAATAATAACAACGAATACCAGAACACCAGTTTGCATCCATATAACAAGATTATATACAGCATACGATTACTCTGATAATTAAACTAATACTAATCAGTAGTTAATATAACCGTTATACTATTATACTATAGATCAGTAAAGCCTACTATATTGGAAGAAGTAATTACGAAACCCTACACCTGAGGTTTATATAAGGTGAAAGATCGCGAGATTATTACTTAGATGCCTCAGACCCTCCCTGCCCTAGGATCTTACTAGAAGCCTCTAAACTGTATACTAACTCCTTATAGATTACTACTATTGAGATGCTAATAACTATACTTAACCTTAGTATTAAAATAAAGTAACTTCCTAATAATAACTACTGAGAAGCTAATAACTATAATCACTTTTATTACTTATAGGAGTATATTTAACTAATATAATAACCCTCTTTAAACTATTACCAGACTTTTTAGTATTAGAGATTTATAGTATCTCTAGTCTTAACCTCTTGAGAGATCTATATAGCCTCTTGAAAACTCTTTCCCTACCCCTCTCTATATGGACCTAGTAATATTAATAATCCTCCCTTACTCTATACCTCCCTCACCTTTATAATAATATCTAAATTAACCCCTATAGGTAAGATATCTACTCCAGGCAGCTCTATACTTATAATAATAATATTATCAGGTATTTCTATACTTATAAGACTCTACTAATATTTTAACCTAATACTTTTTAGCTAAATTCTTAATATTAACTATAAGATTATTATAGAAGAGGATTCTGTAAAAGTTTCTATCTATTTAGTATACTAAATAGTTTTCTATATCTATATAGAATTCTATAGCTTAGAATCTTTTCAGATATTTAAGAGCGACTTTAAGGACTAGCCTATAGTAACTTAGTAGCTTATTAGTATCCTTATAACCTGATACTTTAGGAACTACTTTATAGCTTATAATATTAAAATTAATAAAGATAGTAATTAAATCTTTATAGTAATATACTAGCTAACCTAGTAAGAGGGATTTACCCTATAGACTCTTAATAAGATTAATAATATACTAAAATACTATATTACTTTTATAAGTAATTTTAAGAAGTATCCTAAGTGGGTTAATAACCTCCTTATAGAGGAGTTAAACTTTACTCTATCCCTCTATAATATCTAACTAAAAGTTGAAAATACTATACTAATAATATTCTTACTGTAAGTAGTTAAAGAGAGATACCTACTACTAAACTAGCTAGCTTATATATATATAGCTCCAGGTGAGAGATCTCTATTATAACTAACAGTCTTACTAGCTTCCTATTCAACTATCTTGAAGCCTCTCTAACGTTAAGAGGATTACTGAGATCCCAGCTGAGACTAATCTGGATATTAAGAACGCCCCCCACATACTGCTACTACTACTCTATTTGATAATATATCTGCTAAACATACTACAGACTTTATAAAGTTATATAATAAGAGTATAAAGTATAGTAGAAGCCTCTACAATATCCTTAAGTTAAAGATCTATATTTTTTGTAATTACTACTTTAAGCTTAGCATCCTATAATATATATAGGTAAAGCTATTTTTAATTATACTTAAGGATAATACTCTTAAGTTTTATTTTAATTACTTAAGTAACTTAAATATTAACTTTATATTTAACTAAATAGTCTAGTAGGTTAAAGACTACTTTAAGAATAATAAGAATTAATAATTCTACCTTTCTAATTAGTAGAATACTACTTTTTAAAGTGTTATTACTGAGAACTCTAATAAAAGTAAAAAGGAGGCTTTTAAGCTCCTGATCTCGAAACTTATATATATCTAAAAAGCCTTCTCTGCTAAGATCCAGATAGATGATACCTTCTGCCTCTAGTTTATAAGTATATACTATAGTATACTAGAGTGCTAGTTAGCTTTCTTCAGCTTCGTAGTGACCTCCTAGAGTCTCTATAACTAGTTAAGATCCACTATAAGTAATACCTTATTAATCTAAAAGGTGTAATATATGCAAGATAATAGAGATAACTACTAGAAAGTAACTAGAGACTAATTTTAGACTAACTATATATATAACTTACCTTAAAGTAATCCTTAAGACTGTAACTATACTTCTATATATATACAGCTTTATGCTCCAGGTGGCTATTACTTACTTCTAATATCCACACGCAGCTATACTGAATAAAAATGCTATATATATAGTAAACTTAGTTATTAGTCTATAAGGTATACTCTTGAGGAGAGGTATATTTTATTTAATAAGTATAAGTTAACTACTAACTCTAAGGTATACTTTACAGTAGTATACTAAACTTTCCTTATAAGTTATAAAAATATTAATAGCTTTAATAATAATAGCTTCAAGACTATATTAGAGGTTAATATTAATAAAGATATTATTATATAATACTAGATAGATATTAACCTTAAGGAGAGTCACTCTGTGGGATCTACCCTAGAGATATTCTTTATATTATTTTATAGTGAGAGGCTTATTGCTTTAAATAGAGGTAAAATTATAAGAATCCTCTAAAATTAGGTAATAGTCTATATTCTCACTAAAAGTGTCACTATTAGTAGTAAACTTACGGATAATACTATTACTCCTAATACTTCTGTATATATTTTTATACTTAAGGACTGCTACTTAAGTACTGTATTTTAAGGTATTTTATCTAACTTAGATACTACTAGCTTCTTAACTGCAGGATACTTCCAGTTTACTATATTAAAGTGGTTAATTATCCCCTCTATTATCCTTATATCTCTATAAAGTAAACTAATTATAATATACTTTAGAAGAGCTATCTTTATTATAATATTTAGAATAGTTAATATATTTATATTACTTAGTGTTATTATATTTTATATAATTTTATATAATATATCTTTCCTATTCTACTTTATGGATATAGATTACTTTAGTATTATATTTAATAATATTTATAATAAGCTCTATTAGGGTAAAAAGATTATATTTATTATTTGAAAATAGGGATATTTATAGATATTTCTTAATAAGGAGAGAATAATTACTTCTATATACCTTACTGAGATAGAGATATAGAGACTTTACTGCTACTTTAGATACCCAGCTGTAGTATACCTTTATGATATCCTTAATAAGGTGGGATACCCAGTTAAATAGTATACTCTCGAGGCTCTCGAGAGGTATTACTACTACTGCTAAATATATAGTGTAGCTCTCTCATGCTTCTAATTTACTATTTAGGGTGATATTAACTTTAATTTTGAGATTATTGTCGATATTATCTATATTAATAATTATAATATACTCTATATTATTAATACTGCTATAGCGTTTAATAATACTTAATTTTTACCTAATTTATTAGTGAAGGTAATATAGGAGGCTTTTAAAGTATGTTAGATTGATATATACTAAGGTCCTCCTGATTTTATTACTGCTGACGTAGGTATAATTTTTTGATCTGAGGACTTCAGATTAGAGGTAAAAACTATAGGATTGATAGTTTATATTATGCTTATTAAGGTATATAATAGTGTCGGTAAAGTTAAGTATTATTATATGCTCCTCTGCTATATATATAAGATTTACTATATAAAGCTTCTTACTGCTACTTAAGAGGTATCCTTTTAAGTAGTATATAAGGTAATTAATGATACTATTAGCCTGAATAGCTTTATACTTACTCTACTTGTGTTTGGAGCGTACTTACGCCTCACGGAAGATTCAGCTTCCTCTCTGGATATTACTACCTAGGCCTAAGCTGTACGCAAAGCTACAGAGGAGGTCTGCTGTAAGTATACTAAGTATACTATTAATACTGCTTTAGTAATATGTAACAGCCTCGATACCTCTCGTATAATAACCCTTCTGCTCCAGATTCTTATATATATATAGTAAGAGAAAAAAGGCTAGTAAGAGCTATACTCTCTCGTTACTACCCACGGTGAGATATGTATTCTCAAGCTTCTTTATGGCTCTTGAGAGTTTCAATTAATAGCTATAAAATAGTATTTTGAAGGTAATAAATAAGAAATTAATAATAGTATAGTTAGAGTTATAGCTTTATGAGAGCTAGTATTTATAGCTTTATATACTAACTCTCAGCTAAGCTAAAGATCTCTAAGTAACCTAATAGTAAATAGAAACTTATAATTTTATGTAGTTACTCTAATTTCGTCCGTAACTATTCCTAAGGCTCTAAATATATAGCTAATACTTTATACTACCTCTGTCGCAGGAGATAATAATATCCTCCCTCCTTGAGTGGTTAGTAACCTACTACCTTAACCTTAAATACTTCAGACTAAGTTAGTATCTCTAAGTTATATAATATATAGGTATATAGTTAGTTTGCTACCTCTAAGGTTTAAATAAGAGGTTTGTTTTATAGTGTACCTTATGACTAAGAAGTAATTAGATCTAGTATTCTTGCTTACCTTCTGCGTAAAAAATATAATTATAATACTTAGTTTACTGTTTAAAGAGTTAATTAAAAAGGAGATTAAGAGTATTATTAATAATAATATTATAAAGATTATTTAATATAATCCTATCCTCTATAAAAGCTATAAATACTTTAAGTTTTATATTATTAATAAAATTAAGAATAAGGATATTAATAAGGTATATAAGAAGTTGAGATTTATAATCTAAAGTTTTGGAGACTGTGGTAAGTTTGAGATTTTAATGTAATTACTAATGATCTAATAGAGTAGTTAGTGATTAATTTTAACTGTAATCTTAACTTTCCTTAAGTATAAAAGTATAATAATATAGTTTCGTGATATTACTTAAGTTTATATCTAAACTAAAATAAAGCTTATAAGGTATATTATAGCTAATCTACTTTTATATTTTAAAAAGTAGTATCTTCTAGACTTTATAATAATTATTATTAAGTTACTTTATAGTTTTACTGAGGCTGGAACTTACTAGTAGGTAACTTACTTTATATACTATAAGTGTGAAAGGCTGGATCTGGGCTTGTTTAACCGGAAGGTGGCGTAAAATACTGTTTATTTAGAACTAAGGAGTAAAAGNNCTTCACGAGTGTGTGGAAAAGTCTGTATATATGGTGCTATATGGGGCCCACTGGGGCCCCACTCGAGGGAGGGGGTTAGCTTCGGATGCCTGGGTATAACTCTGGCTGGACATCCAGGTATAACCTATAATATTACCTCCCTCCTCTCCAGCTGCCGCCCGGCTGGAGGCTGTAGGCTGGGTCTCTATTATTATCTGTAATTAGCTTATATATCACCTTATACTACTCTAGGGCTGCTATATCTATAATAGCGTTAATAGGTTTCTATATAGAGTTTATATATCCTTCTTATTTAATAAGGATCTTTTATTAGTATCCTCTCTCTACTTAGTATATCCTCACAGTAAGAATACTTTTAACTAGCTATTTAACTTCCCTATTATTATTTACTAATAGTAGTAGCTAGCTATTAACTATAATCTACCTAAATAGTAGATTAGTAGTAACTCTCTAGAGTAAATCTATATAAAACTATAGGTAAATAGACTTTAGAGTATCTAGCTTTATAATATATAGTAAGAGAATCTTCATTACTATATATTTATAATATAGTTAGGCTAACTTTTAGCTTAGTTTTAGTAACTTATAGTTAGATATATTTAACTATATTTTATTACTAACTTAATATTAATCTATAGGGGACTGGGTTTTATTTATCTAAGTTTCTAATCTCTACTAAGTAGTAGCTATCTTTATATAGATATATATTATTACTGACTGTATTCTCTTAACTAGCTAGTAAGCTACAGCTTTACTACTATTAGGCAGTTCTATATACTCCTTAGTAACTAGAATAGAATTAATATAATACTTATAATTTATAAAGAAAAATATAATCTTTATTATATTATACTACTAATTATAGAGGGTTAACTATATAATAGGTAGTAAGTTACTCTAGTTATCTTAAGATTAGTAGGTAAATATCCTTAAAACTACTTAGATTTCTTAGTTATACTATTTTATAATTTTATTAGTCTGTAGATAGTAACTAATACTTAGTAAGTATATAATATCTATTAATCTGTAAAACTCCTTTTAGAAGTAACTTATCCAGTTAAACTCTTTATTACTTATAATAGAATATAGTATTCTATAGAATTTATAGTAGTAACTAAGGAATTATTAAGTATATATTTCTGCCTCTATTATATCTATTTCCTTTAATATAGAAACTTTATTTAGTTGATTAATAATAACTTAGAGGTAATAACTATCTTATTTTTTTATGGGAGGTAAGTTAGTAATAAAATCTATTAATAGATTAGAGTGTAATTAGTTAGATATTAGTAGGGGTTTTAGGAATTTCTTCTTAGTCTACTTTTAGATATAAATATCTCTATATATATTATAGTTATATATAAATTAGTAGATACTCTGTAACTATCTAGGCTAGTAGAATTATTAGCTTATAATCTCTAGTATATTATTACACTCTAAGTAGCTTATAGGGGAGGAATTATATAACTTCTATACTAACTTAATTCTAAATTTATTAAGAAAGTTATTACTCTCTTCACTACCTAGTATTTAAAAATTTTCTCTAAAAGTAAGCTATCTCAGTATATTAATAGTATACTTAGTAATCTGGATCTTAATGTGGAGGTTAGGAGGAAAGTTATACTTCCCCTACTATATTATTATGAAGATCTGTTAGTATAAGGAGTCTCTCTTAGTAATATAGTTTTATATTTTTTATAGGTTTAGTCTTCCTTTAAAAATCTGGATACTAATAATATTTATATATCCTACCTGGAGCCCTATAGGGATAGTAGTATCTGGGATAACCTATATTACTTATCCCTATTACTTCTTATTATTTTACTCTTTAGGAGTATCCTATTTCCTCTGGGAGAGAGTGTTAGAAGTTACTACCTAAATACCCAGCTGATACTTAAGGTAAAAATCATACTGAGATAATTTCTCTACTTACTAGTTCTACCTCTCTGTAAGTTATTATTTCTTTATAAAGTATTTAAGATTTTTATAGTTAGTAAGGATTTTAAACTTCTTAGTGTTTTATAGTTTTACCTTCTATATCTATAAATATTCTAGTATTATAAGGAGTTCATTATTGTAGATTAGGTAATTAAACTCTATAGGGGTTAGGTATTAGGAGTAAAAAACTACTAAATACTTCACTCTAACTTTATCAGCTTAGGTTAATATACCTCCTAAAGTATATCCTAAATAGTCTATCTCTATTATTATTAGAGTATTAGGGTTGAATATCTACAGGATTAGTTCTATAATAAAAAATTATTTTAGTGTAAGGAAAATTTCCTACTATTTTAGTTCCCAGTTAAAAGAAACTAACTTCTAAATTAGGTAGTTTAAAAGTTTTATAATAGTGTTATACTAAAATATAAAAACCTTATAGTAGTTTATAAACCTAAGGAAATTATAGATACCCTTTAGTAAGCTGGGGGGAAGTTAGTTAGTAATAATTTCTAATTTCTTAGAATTATAAGAGAGACTCTTTCTAACTATTATAATATACTTAATATACTTAACTATAATAACTAAAAACTTATATTTCTTAGGATCTAACTTAAGATCTATATTAGTAAGGTAACTAAATATCTAGTAGACTTTCTCTTTATATTCTTTTTATAAACTACTAATATAAATAAGGATATTATTAATATATACTATAATAAAGTTATCTAGAAACTATTATAAGTAGCTATTAATATACTATTAAAATATAGTGGGGGTATTAGTAAGTTTAAAGGGGTATACTACTTATTTAAAAAGACTATAATATATCTAAAAAGCTATTTTCTCTTAATCTACTTTATTAATTTTAATTTTATGGAATATAGTAATAATATTAAGTTTAGTATACTAGTAGGTAGTAGTAATCCTCTAGAGGGTCTTTAATATTAGGGGGAGGAGGTAATAATTTTTCTTTATAATAATATTAAGAGCTTTATAATCCACATAAAAGTATATTCCTCTACCTAACTTTCTTATAAAGAGGACTAAGATATTAATAGAGAAGCTACTTACCTTAATAAATTCCTTATTAAATAAATCCTCTAGGGTCTTCTTAAACACTAGAAGCTTCTTTTATAATATACTATAGAGGGATCCTTATAGGAAGTTTAGTTTCTATTCCTTCTTATTAGGAATTAATAAGATACAGTAGTTTATCCCTAGTTAGCTGGAGGGTAGTTAGTATACTAAATCTAGATAGAAAAAATCTAGAAATTCCTTTAAGATATTTATAGAGATATAATCTTTTAGATCTACCTCCACCTTTAGGATTAATACTTTCTTAATATTTACTAGACTAATAGATATAATTTAGTAGAAGCTTAATATCTCACTAGTATACTATATAGTATACTAACAGATAAATATAAATAAGTTAGTATTAAGTAGCTAAGCTAACTAGATCTTTTTAAGCTATACTAACTTATCCTAATATTCTAGGTATACTATTATACTACCTTTTTTATATATTATCTATTAGGCTCCAGTATTATAGATAATATAATTATCCTCTATCTATAGCTACTTAAAATATAAGAGCAGCTGCAGACTCTCTATAACGTAAGTGTAGATTTTCTATATATAGCTACTAACTTCTAAAGTTAGAATAGCTACCCTCTGAGTGTTACTAAGTAACAGCCTAGTAGTATATCTCCTTATCTATCTTTTTAACTTATTAACTAGTAGGAGGTAAAGTTTCTTTATAAAAGAGATATTAATAATAGTATAGATATTATAGTCTATATTAATAAGTATATTAATAGAGTAACCTCTATTGATTCTAGCCTGAATAGTAGCTAACTACTAGTTACTTACTTATTTCTTTTCCTATTATTTCCCCTATCTTATTATTTCTACTTTAGTTAGCTCTAGAGCCTAACTTTACTCTAGAGTTACTTTTTTTCTAAATCCTTACTATTACTAAGTAGGGTAGTATTATTCTCCTGGTTATCCCTAGTGTGATCTGGAGCGGCTGTAGCTTTTATAACTTTCATACTAGTCTTCTTATACTCTCAGGATCTATAGTTCCTATAGATATAGCCCTTCTTACTGCACTTAAAGTATCAGTAAGTATCTTAGTAGTCTCTAGAATATTCCTCAGAGGTAGAGGAGGAGCTACTAGAGCTCCAGTATTATTATTATTCCTTAACTGCCCTAGTTATTATAATATTACCCTCTACGTTACAGGCAGTAGGTCTCTAGTAGGGTAGTTAGTAGTATACTAACGCTCCCTTTATATATTTAAACTTCTAAACTATATTTTAAACTTTAGATAACTAAAATCTATACTCTATAGGAAAGTTAATTATAATAAGTAGCTTCTTAAAGTAGGGAAGTAGGGTAGCCTCTAGTAGAGAGATCTAGATTATATCTAACTATATATATTTTTTAGTGTTAGCTAGAGTTTTTTTAAATTAAGATAGAAAAGTAGTTAGGTGTTTATTTTCTTTCTGTCTGAAGCTTTATAGCTGGGTAATAGTATAGAGCTGACTATTAGGATCTAGATAAGTTCTATCTAAGTAATCTATAAAATTATTTAGGTTATAGGAGTTCTCTAGCTCTCCTACTATATAGAAGGTTTTAACTATCTACTGAGGACTAAAGTCTAAGTAGGAGTAAATTAGGTATTAGTATTCCTAATTACTATTAAAGAAGTAGTAGTTAATCTTAAGCTTAACTTTTATCTGTTAGGCTTATATTTAGTATTCTTTCTGCTTACTTAAAAACTTTGGGGGTAGGAAAAAAAGCTTCCTCTAGTAGTTAGCTACTAGTAGGGGTGTAGTAATATTATTAACCTTAAAAGCTATTATCTTAATAGATATCATTCTAGAGGTTACTAAAGTATTCTAATATAAGCTAGAGGTGTCCGTTATAGTGGCCACCTGGGGGTTATTACCTACTATAGCATCTCATTTCGCTAACTTATATAAAAGCTTATTAATCCTCTAGTAAAGAGAGCTTAAAGTATACTATAACTACTACTAAAGTAGTTTACTTATAAGGTTACTACCTATAGGGGTATCCTGGGGGGCTCCAGTACCCTCCATCATTCTTCATATCAGTTACCTATTATACAGTATTATATCCTAGGAGCTACACTTAACTAGATTATATACTTAACTAGTGGGAAGCTACACTCTACTTAGTGTTATCTATATAGTAAATAAAACTAAGTTCTAAATATATGAAAGGCTAAACCTAGGCTTATTCAACTGGAAGGTGGCGCAAAATACTATTTATTTAGAGCTAAGGAGTAAAAAAGAAGCCTTCACGAGTGCATAGAAAAGTCTGCATATATAGTGCCATATGGGGCCCACCGGGGCCCCACCTGAGGGAGGAGGTTAGCTTCGGATGCCTAGGCACAGCCCTGGCCGGATATCCAGACATAGCCTATAACAATAAGGAGCAATTATAAATAGAGACTTTAATATATAACTTATACCTCCTCGTCTTATGTACTTAAAATAACACTTTCAGCTTTATTAGTATGTAAACTAATAATATCCTCAGCTTTTCTGATATAGTATTCTCTCACTAAGAAGATAAGGAGCTTGAAAAAGCTTTATTTAAGGTGAAGCCTAAAATTATACTCTCAGAGACTACACCCCTCGTATTTAATAGAGGTATCCTATTACTCTATAGTGATTACCTCCACCTATACTAAAAATACTAAAGGTAAAAGCTAGTCCTTATTAATATATATGCTGCACTTGAGGCACTTAAGAAGGTATATATTAAATAATATATATATAGTATATACCTTACTTCTATATACTAACTGGAGGCTCTATTTAACCTCTCGTACGTAACGTAAGAGCAATAACCCTTAAGTAATAATATTACTGCATTTAATAAACAGCTTAAGTGGTAAATGGAGTATTTTAACTGAGGTCTTAACTTTATGCTACTTAACTTCTCTAAGGTGTGTTTTTACGCTTTCGTTAATAGCTTTTTTACTAATAATACTAACCTCTCGTTTTAACTAGGATTTATAATAATCTTAAGTTAAGAGACTATAATTAGTGATAGTTAGTTTAATTTCTGTAGTAACTTTATATACTACTTATTTATTAAAAATAAGAAAGTTACTAGGAGTATACTTACTTTAGAGATCTATACTATAGTGGCTAGTGTAGACTTTACCTATACTATAACTATATTACTTAAGAAGATTCTTAATTACTGAAAGCTCTCTCAGATTCTAACTATTATATATACTAACTTATACTTACTTTATAAGTACTTTATAAAGCTTAATACTACTAAAGAGAAGTATCTAATAATTGATATTATGGCGTTAAGATAGTTATATAAGCACTGTAAGCTTTATAAGATGTGGTGGATTAATAGAGATAATAATATTACTAATACTTTTATGAAGGGTACTCTAAACTACACTCTTGAGAGATTTATTAATTTAAACTATATAACTATTCGAATAGAAGGATAGGTAACTTAAGTGGAATAAATAAATAGGTATTTGGACGTTATTTAGGTAAAGAGTGTAAATCGCAAAAAGCACCATTTCTCATATAAATAGATAGGCACCAGGATATATAATAAAAAGAAAAATTACTAATATTAGTTACGCTATACCGTAAGGTATATAGTAACTATATATACTACTATATATATGGCAGTATACTCTCTATAGCCTACTGGCCATGGGTGCCTAGTACCCAGCGCCAGCCATAGCCTAGCAGTATGGCAATTAGTAAGTAATTACTATACTATAGATCTAGAGCCTTACGTAACGCTACGCGCCACGTAACGTAATAATAACAACAACGAATACCAGAACACTAGTTTGCATCCATACGACGAGATTACATACAGCGTGCGATTACCCTAACAATTAAACTAATAATAATTTAATTCCCTATTACTATAAAACCTTCCTGGATAATATTATAATTAAAAAGCTAATAATAACTTACAATAAAGAAGATAACCTACGTTATCCTAATATTCGCAGATATATTCTAAAATATATTTAGAATATTAATAAGGTTTTAGTGAATATTAAACTTACAGAATATATAATTACAGTTATAAAGTCTTAATAAATATAATAGATAGTTATAATAGTTAATTATATCTATAAAACTTATAGAAGATAGCCTAAAAAGTCGAAAATTATAAAAATTAAGAAATAGAAGCATTACAGTAATATATTAGAAATATAATCCTTCCTCAGTATTACAGTATTTTATTAAGGATAAGTCTAAAACTATTCCACTATAGTAAAGCTACTTAATAACTTACTAAAAAAGAATATTCCCTTTTAATAGGAATAAAAGCAGATCACTACTATAGAATAACTTAAGAATAAACTCTATAGCTCTCCTATACTTATATCTATTAACTACAACCTAATAAATAGCTAAATATACCTAGTAGTAAATATTAGTAGTATTAATTAGGAAACTATACTTAGATAATTTATTAAGTAAAGATAAGCTATTATTTACTTCAAAAGTAGCTTATTTATAAGCATAGAACTTAACTATAATATTAGTAAGAAAAAGCTTTAAGGAATATTAAAAATACTAAAATATTTAAGAAACTACCTCTATAGATAATATTTCCTATTAGAAACTAATATTAAAACTCTTATTACTCAGCTTAATAATACTACTTCTAACTTACTAGAGGCACTAGTAATTTATTAGATATTTTAGATTAGAATATTTAACTTTAAGATTAAGTATATTAGTGGGATAGCTAACTTTGCAGCTAACAGCTTTTTATGAAAACTATCCAGACTATCTAACTAAGATAATAAGCAAGAAGAAGGTAATATTAATAACTAGATTAATATATAAATCTTCTTTATAGATATTATAACTAGAAACTTTTTCAAAAAAGTATATACTATAGGAGATAATTAATATATTAAAGAAGTATTTAACTCGGAAGTTATAATAGATAGAACCAGCTAAATAGATAAAATCTTAATACTTCTAGTAATAATATTAAATTATTTATAAACCTAATTAAGAGAGACTAAGTAAATAGCTTATTACTTATTAATACTGAAGAAACTACCTAGAATTAACTCTAACTAATTTAGAACTTTCAGGTAGAAAACTTTAATATTCTAATTACAGAATAAGCTACTATTTACCTAATTAACACTATTTTATATAATTTCTTAATATATTACTAATAGGAAAGAACTATAAAGATAATTAATAGTAACTATATATAATAAGAATAGCTATTAAAAATAAGAAGTTATCTATAAGAGATTAGCTAATTAATATTATTAACCTAATATATATAAAGATATACAGAAAATAGTAGAATATTACCTAGATTATTAAATATAGAAAGTATATAGAATAGGAAACCTCTATAGTTTCACTATTCCTTAGAGACTTCTATTTAACTATATCCACTTAGATATCCAGAGAGTAGGGAAATAGTATCTTATTAAAGCTAGAGATATATTTATAGGCTAACTAGAAACTTAATAGCTTCTGTAACCTATTTTAAAAGTAATTATAAAGTTTCTATAGGAAGAGGTTATTATATACTATAGTTTTTACAGAATCCTTATAATAGATAGAAAGCTAGAAAATAAGAAGTATATTATTAAGTTTAATAAGTAATATAACCTAAAACGTAAAATTACTTCAGCCTATAACCTACAAGCTAATAGAGTAATTAAAGTTAGATATTAATTAATTACTTACATACTATCAGTATAACTACAGAATAATAATAATAAAGATTCCTAACCCCTTCTGCTAGCTACCTTATTTACAGACTAAATAATAGTTAGAATATTAATAGGATTCACACTATTCTATTTGAAATATAAATATAAAGTAGTTACACCTATTAAAACACTTATATTAATATAGAAAATACTAAACTAAATATCAGTGAGGACACTAAAAAAAGAAATAAATATAAGAATTTATATTTTTATATAATTAAATAAGGATAAAGAGAAAGTAGTAATAATAATAGCTAATTAATATAAGAAAGTAGCAGAAAGTTTTAATAAATAAAGAGAGAATATACTATAGGATAAATAACTAGAACCTAGTAATATAATTTTAGTTTATAATATTAAGTAAGTAATTAACAAATCCTCAGACAGAAAGCTTAAATACAGATAGATAAGCTCCTTTCGAATTTATTTAAAAATACCTAATACTTCTTCCTACAAACTTGAAACCTTATCTAGAGAGGAAATTACTAAAATAATATATAGAGGAAATAGGTTAAGGAAATTTATATAGACTCCTTAAAAATATTAGGAACTTTCAGATCTAAATATTTATAGATCTAATCTAGAGAAAGAATTAGTAAAAGTTTTTCTAGCTGTGAAAGGCTGGATCTGGATTTATTTAACTGGAAGGTAGCATAAAATACTATTTATTTAGAACTAAGGAGTAAAAGAGAAGCTTTCACGAGTATATGGAAAAGTCTATATATATAATACTATATAAAGTTTACTGGGGCTCCACCTGAGGGAGGAGGTTAGCTTTAGATACTTAGGTATAGTTCTAGCTGGATATCCAGATATAGTCTGTAATATTACCCCCCTCCTCCCCAGCTGCCGCCCAGCTGGAGGCTGTAGGCTGGGTCTCTATTATTATCCACAATTAGCCTATATATTACCTTATACCGCTCCAGAGCCACTATATCTGCAACAGCATCAACAGGCTCCCACATAAAGTTCATATATCCTTCCTATTTAATAAGGACCTCTTATTAGTATCCTCTCTCCACTTAGTGTATCCTTACAGTAAGAATACTTTTAACTAACTATTTAACCTCCCTATTATTATCTATTAATAGTAGCAGCTAACTGTTAACTATAATCTACTTAGGCAGTAAATTAGTAGCAACTCTCTAGAGTAAATTTATATAAAACTGTGGGTAAATAGACTCTAGAGTATCTAGCTCTATAATATATAGTGAGAGGATCTTCACTATTATATACTTATAATATAGCTAAGTTAACTTTCAGCTTAATTTTAGTAACTTATAGTTAGATATATTTAACTATACCTTATTATTAACTTAATATTAATCTATAGGGGACTAGATCTTATTTATCTAGACTTCTAACTTCTACTGAGTAGTAGCTATCTCTATATAGATATATATTATTACTAACTATATTCTTTTAACTAGTTAGTAAGTTATAACTTTACTACTATTAGGTAGTTCTGTATACTCTTTAGTGACTAAAATAGAGTTAATATAATATTTATAATCTATAAAGAAAAATATAATCCTTATTATATTATACTACTAATTATAGAAAGTTAACTATATAATAAGTAGTAGGTTATTTTAGTTATTTTAGGATTAGTAGGTAAATATCTTTAAAACCACTTAGATCTCCTAGTTATACTATTCTATAATCCTATCAGTCTGTAAGTAGTAACTAATACTTAGTAGGTATATAATACCTATTAACCTACAGAACTCCTTCTAGAAGCAACTTACCTAATTAGATCCTCTATTACTCACAATAGAGTATAATATTCTATAGAACCTATAATAATAACTAAGGAACTACTAGATATACACTTCTACCTCTATTATATCTATCTCCTCTAATATAAAGATCTTACTTAATTAATTAATAATAACCTAGAGGTAATAGCTACTTTATCTTTTTATAGGAGGTAAGTTAGTAATAAAATCTATTAACAAATTAGAATATAACTAGTTAGATACTAGTAGAAACTTTAGAAATCTCTTTTTAGTTTACCTCTAGATATAAATACTTCTATATATATTATAATTATATATAAATTAGTAGATACTCTATAACTATCCAAACTAGTAGAACTATTAGTTTATAATCTCTAGTATACTATTATACTTTAGGTAGCCTGCAGGGGAGGAATTATGTAACTTCTATACCAGCCTAATTCTAAGCTTATTAAGGAGGCTATTACTCTCTTTGCTACCTAGCACCTAAAGTCTTTCTCTGAAGGTAAGCTATCCTAATATATTAATAGTATATTTAGTAATCTGAACCTTAATATAGAAGTTAGGAGGGAAGCTACACTCTCCCTACTATATTACTATAAAAATCTGTTAGTATAAGGAGTTTCTCTTAGTAATATAATTCTATATCTCTTATAAATTTAGTCTTCCTTTGAAAACCTAGGCACTAGTAATACCTATATACTCTACCTGGGGCCCCGCGGGGATAGTGGCGTCTGGAATAATCTATATTACCTATCCCTATTACCTCTTATTATCCCACCCTTTAGAGGTATCCTATTCCCTCTGGGAGAGAATATTAGGAGCCACTACCTAAACGCCCAGTTAGTATTCAAAGTAAAAATTATACTGAGATAACTCCTCTACCTACTAGCTCTGCCTCTCTGGAAGCTATTATTTTTTTATGAAATACTTGAAGCCTTTATAGTTAGTAAGGACCTTAAACCTCTTAGTGCTCTATAGCTCCACCCTCCACACCTATAAATATTCTAGTATTACAAAAAGTTCCCTATTATAGATTAAGTAATTAAACTCTATAGGGATTAGATATTAGGAGTGGAAAGCTACTGGATGCCTCACTCTAACCTTATTAGCTTAGGTTAATATACCTCCTAGAGTATACTCTAAATAGTTTATCTTTATTATTATTAGAGCGTTAGGGTTAAATATCTACAGAATTAGTTCTATAGTGAAAAGTTATTTTAGTGTGAGGAAAGCCTCCTGCTACTTCAGTCTCTAGTTAAAAGAAACTAACTTCTAAGTTAGGTAATTTAAAAGCTTCATAATAGTATTATACTAAGATATAAAAACCTTATAATAGTTTATAAACTTAAGGAAACTGTAGATACCTTTCAGTAAACTGGAGAGAAGCTAGTTAGTAATAATTTCTAACTTCTCAGGATTATAAGAGAAGTTTTTTCTAGCTATTATAATATACTTAATATACTTAACTATAGTAACTAAGAACTTATATTTCTTAGGATCTAACTTGAAGCTTATATCAGTAAGGTAGCTAAATACTTAGTAAACCTTCTCTTTATACTCCTTTTATAAGCTATTAGTATAAATAAGGATATTATTAATATATACTATAATAAAGTTATCTAGAAACTATTACAGGCAGTTATTAATATATTATTAAAATATAGTGGAGGTATTAGTAAGTCTGAAGGAGTATACTATTTATTTAAAGAGGCTATAATATATCTGAAAAGCTGTTTTCTCCTGATCTACTTTATTGATTCTGATTTTATGGAATATAGTAATAATATTAAGCTTAGTATACTAGTAGGCAGTAGTAACCCTCTGGAGGGTCTCTAATATCAGAAGGAGGAAGTAATAATCCTTTTTTATAATAATATTAAGAACTTTATAATTTATATAGAAACATATTCCTCCACCTAACTTTCTTATAAAGAGGACTAAAATATTAGCAGAGAAGCTACTTACCTTAATAAATCCCTTATTAAGTAAATCCTCCAGAATCTTCTTAAGCACTAGAAGCTTCTCCTATAATATACTATAGAGGGGTCCCTATAGGAGATCTAGTTCCTATTCTTTCTTATTAGAAATTAATAGGATACAGTAGTCTATCTCTAGTTAGCTAGGAGGCAGCTAGTATACTAAACTTAAATAGAAAAAATCTAGGAATTTTTTTAAGATATTTATAGAGATATAGTCTCTTAAGTCCACTTCTACCTTTAAAGCTAACACTTTCTTAATATCTACTAGACTAATAAATATAACCTAATAGAAGCTTAATACCTCACTAGTATACTGCACAGCATACTAACAGATAAATACAAATAAGTTAGTATTAAGTAGCTAAGCTAACTAAATCTCCTTAAGTTATACTAACTTATCCTGATATTCTAAGTATACTATTATACTATCTTTCCTATATATTATCTATTAGGCTCCAGTATTATAGATAATATAATTATCCTCTATCTATAACTACTTAAGATATAAGAGTAACTATAAGCTCTCTATAATATAGATATAGATTTTTTACATATAGTTACTAACTTTTAAAGTCAGGATAGCTATTCTCTAGATATTACTAAATAATAGCTTAATAGTATATCTCCTTATTTATTTTTTTAACTTATTAACTAGTAGGAAGTAAAGTTTCTTTATAAGAAAGATATTAATAATAATATAGATATTATAGTCTATATTAATAAATATATTAATAAAGTAACCTCTATTAATTCTAGCCTGAATAGTAGCTGACTACTAGTTACTTATCTATTCTTTTTCCTATTATTTCCCTTATCCTATTACTTCTATCTTAGTTAACTCTAGAGTCTAATTTTACTCTAAAGTTACTCTTTTCCTGAATCCTTACTATTACTAAGTGGGATAGTATTATCCTCCTAGTTATCCTTAGTGTAATCTGGAGCAACTGTAGCTTTTATAACCTTCACACTAATCTTCTTATACTCTCGGGATCTGCAGTTCCTGCGGATATAGCCTTTCTTACTACACTCAAAATATTAGCAGGTATCCTAATAGTTCCTAGAGTATTCCTTAGAGGTAGAGGAGGAGCTACTAGAGCTCTAGCATTATTATTATTTCTTAACTACCTTAGTTATTATAATATCACTCTCTATATTATAAGTAGCAGATCTCTAGTAGGGTAGCTAATAGTATATTAGTATCCCCTTTATATATTTAAGCTTCTAAGCTATATCTTAAACTTTAGATAATTAAAATCTATACTCTATAGGAAAATTAACTATAATAAGTAGCTCCTTAAAGTGGGGAAGTAGGATAACTTCCAGTAGGGAGATCTAGATTATATTTAGCTATATATATCCTCTAGTGTTAGTTAGAATCTTTTTAAATTAGAGTAGAAAAATAGTTAGATATTTATTTTCCTTCTGTCTAAAGTTTTATAGTTAGGTAATAGTGTGAAGCTGACTATTAGGGTTTAGGTAAGTTCTATCTAGGTAACCTATAAAATCATTTAGATTATAGGAGTTCTCTAACCCTCCTGCTATATAGAAAGTTTTAACTACCTACTGAAGATTAGAGTCTAAGTAGGAGTAAATTAGATACTAATATTCCTAATTACTATTAAAAAAGTAGTAGTTAATTTTAAACTTAACTTTTATCTATTAAGCTTACACTTAATATTCCTTCTACTTACTTAAAATCTTTAGAGGTAGGAGAAGAAGCTTCCTCTAGTAGTTAGCTACTAGTGGGGGTGTAATAATATTATTAATCCTAAAAATTATTATCCTAATAGACATTATTCTGGAGGTTACTAGAGCATCCTAATGTAAGCTAGAGGTATTTATTACAGTAGCCACCTGGAGGTTACTACCTACTATAGTATCTCGTTTCGCTAACTTATATAAGAACTTATTAATCCTCTAGTAGAGAGAATTTAAAGTATATTATAACTACTACTGAAATAGTTTACTTATAAGATTACTACCTGTGGGGGTATCCTAGGGGGCTCTAGTGCCCTCTATTATTCTTTATATCAGTTACCTATTATACAGTATTATATCCTAGAAGCTACACTTAACTAGATTATATACTTAACTAGTAGGAAGCCGCATTCTACCCAGTATTATCTATATAGTAAATAAAATTAAGTTCTAAATATATAAAAAGCTAAACCTAAGCTTATTTAACCGGAAGGTAGCATAAAATACTGTTTATTTAGAATTAAGAAGTAAAAGAGAAACTTTCACGAGTGCATAGAAAAGTCTGCATATATAGTGCTATATGGGGCCCACCGGGGCCCCACCTGAGGGAGGGGGTTAGCTTCGGATGCCTAAGCACAGCCCTGGCCGGACATCCAGGCATAGCCTGTAACACTAACTTAGAGAAAGCTTATAGTTAATAAAGAGAAAAAGAAAGAAAAACTTATAATCCTAAGTAAAACTAATAATAATATTTTAGTAAGACTGATAACTTAATAAAAAGAATACTTACTAAATATTAAGTATATAGTAGAGAAGATACTCCAGAATTTTAAGTTTAAAGTCTAGATTCCAGTAATACCATTATCCTTAAAAACTTAATATTAAGATATAATAGTTTAATAATATATATATAATAATAATAATAAAAAAAAATTTTTTATTTTAGATAATATTTACAGACCCACACTTTAGTTATTATATTTATTTAATTATTTCTTTTTTTAGTCTGGATTTTCTTTTTTCTTACTACTAAAGCCTCTTTATTCCCTATTTCCTTATAATCTTAACAACTTTAACTTATAATTTTATCTCAGATAGTATAAGTATTTACAGACTAAATTAAGTAATAGAGATATAAAAAGAAAGATACTTTATTTTTAATAAACCTAAATAACTATAATAGGCGTCCACTTTTTATACTGTAGGGTAGACTTAATATTTTTAAACAGACTGGATATAGTAATTTATATTCGCTAAATTAGTATATTTACAGACTTAGTATAATAACTAATACTATCTATTAAGATTTCTAAACTTAATATAACTAGGATAATAATAAGTAGTATTCACAGATAAACTATAAGTTACAAAGTTTATTATTTTTCTTAAGAGAGATATATAGAAATTTCTAACTGACAAGATATAACTTAGAATCTTAGGGAGGGAAAATAATTTTACTTACAAAAAAGATATTACACTAAAGAATAAAAATATAATATATATTTATTACTGAAAGAATTTCTTTATTTATTTCTTTTTTTTTCTTTTAGTTTTTATTATTTTATTCTCCTATCTATAATAATATAAGTAAAAAAGTTTCTTCTTCTAACTTACTAGGAGGTATTACTTTTAAACTAAAAATTAATATTTCTTAATAAGAATAAGAAAGCTGAAAGTAATAAGTAAATTATATATAAAAAGATAAACTAAGAAAGTGAAGAGAGTATTAGGAATATTAAAATACTTCTTCTATTAAGGGAAAAGTATATTATACTAATAAGTAAA
>MASP02000430.1:0-96556 GCA_001693025.2 Colletotrichum lindemuthianum | reverse complement strand
TTATTATTATTATTATTATTATTATTATTATTATTATTATTATTATTACTATTATTATTATTCTTATTAATATCTTTACTAGACTTACTATTAATAGATAGTGAGGTAGGGGGGAGTATATAGTGAGGAGTGGTAATATTAAACTTATAAGGAATAGACTAACTACTTATAATAGCAATAGGGTAATTAGGAGTATTATATATAAAGTAATTAGTAAGATACTAGTAGAAAATATTATTAAATTAGGATATTATCTTAATAGTATATATCTTAATATTAAGTGGAGGTTTAGTATAATAGGAGTTATTAAGGAAATAGGTAAGATTATTATCTAACGTAATAGTGGAACTATTATTTTAGAGATATATAGATTATATAGTAGATATATAGTAAAGTATTTCAGTTTCTATAGTAAGATAATTTATCTATTTAAAGTAATTAGTAGAGATAATATAGTAAGTAGTTAATATAACTTATAGAAATAAGGAGTATAATATTTAGATACTTATAAATAGATAATATCTCTTAGAGGAGAAAATACTCTAAATTTAACTTTAATTATTTTATATTAGTAGTGGAATTCTAAATAATCTTACTTATATACTACTACTTTACTGAGACTTTAGAGAGAATATAAAGAAGTTTACTTTTATAATAGAATTATAAGATCCTCTACTCTAGAAGCTTATAGAAGTAGATAAACTTATTCTAAGTAGCTTAAGTAGTATTATATAACTTAAAGGGAATCTATACTATACAAATTAATAAAATATTAGTAATAATATAGTAAAGAAATAACTTACATTATAATATTTCTACTTATTCTTCTTACAGATAATATATTTTATATTATAGTTACTAATAATATAAAAGAGTTTCTCTATATTAAGATAAAAAGATAAAAGATAGATAAAATATAGTATATAGTTACTAGGTGTTATATAAAGAAACTTTTTATTATCAGCTTTAAGGCTATTATAGATATATATCTAGAGAATAGATATAATAATAGTAATGTGAGATATTATTATAGAATATATAGTATATTAATAATAAATAGAAGAAGGATAATAATAGAGGGAAGTTTTAACAAAATAAAAATAAAGCTATAAATGCCTAATAAGTAAGTATAGAAAAGTATCTAAAAAATAGAAATAATAAAGATAGAAATTAAGAGATATAGAAAATATATAATAAAGAAGAGAGAAAAGCTACTATAAGTATAGTGAAGTAACTTTAAGAAAACTATAGTAGACCTCTTATAATAAAATAGTATCTAAAAGACTATAAGTAATAATCTATTATAAGGTTAATAGTGAATATTATTATAAATAAATAGAAGGAGTAAGTAAAGTATCTATAATAATAAAGCTGTAAAAAATTACGTTACTATTTAAAGATATAAAATTAGTTTTTAAACTGATATTCTAGTAATAAAGAAATTAAAGACTTTTAATAATAATAAGTATTAGTATTATAGTTACTATATAATTAGTAATATTAGTGAAGCTTTATAATTAGGAGATAAGGTAGGGTATATAATTATAGCTTTGGGGACTAAGGTTTCAGGAGGGGGGGATAGTAATAAGGATATAACTAACTAACGCTATATAGTATACCTAGTGACTTACTAGCTAAATATTAAAAAGACTTTCACTTGAAGGATCCTAACTTAGATCTTTTAAGTAATAGTCTATACAGTAATATAAATTCTATTTATACATCTAAACCTTTCCTAATTAAGATTTTTAGTTATATTTTTATACAGATAAGCTATATTATAAATAGAAAATTATTAATATAATATAAATATAGATATATTAATTGGATTTATTAATTCTTTCCTATAATATTATAAAAGAAAAGCTAATATATTATATTCTTAATTATTAAGATATTCACATTTTATTATTAGTTAAGTATATATAGAATATTAGGAAGTAATAGTAAGAAATAGCAGTTTTATTATCAATTCCTTCCTTCTAATTATATTAATCTTATTACTTTATTATAGTATTTTACTTCCTTAATTTAGTATTAAACTAAATTATTAGTTTACTATATAATAAATATGATATAATATTAAGTTAATAGGTTATTATAAGTTTATCTTTACTTCTAGTTTAATAATAAATATAGTATTAATATTCTTAGGGTGATATATAGTTATGATAGCTTTAAGTTATCTATTTCCACTTAAAAGCTATCCGGAGGATTTTTTGGAAGGTATTATAATTTTATTTCTTCAGATATTTCTTACTGATTTATAGTTAGGTAGCAGTAATAAAGATTAGTAGTAGTTAAATCACTAATTAGTATTAGGTTATAAATAGTAATTGTTTATAATTGATTAATCTTTTCTAACTAAATTATACCTGATAGTCTCTAATTATTTATATTTAGTTTATATTATAATATATATATATATATACTGTATACTATTAGAATTAATCTGTAGAATAATTCCTCTTATTTAATTAGCCTAATTAAGTGGAGTAAGCGGTAAGTTACCTACCGCTATGACCTTTACTATATTAGTATCCAGTTAACCTGATAATAAAGTTAATAAAAAAGAAGTTATTAGTTATTTATTAGTAAAGAGGTTAATATGGAGTAAGTATACTAATTACTGTAACTATAAGGAATTTTACCTTAAATTAACTGAAACTTAACTGTAGTAGTTAGTAGGGGGTGGGAAAAGCAAAAGTTATATTTTAGGGGTTAATATACTTACTAATAGTCATAATAGAAAGTAAATTATTAGTTTCTCTTATATATAGGAATATTAATATTAAGATTCTTATTAACAAAAAGGTAAATCTCCCCCTTAATAAGTATAAAGTTAATATTCTCTATTTATATCTTAATAAGTAAATATTACTAAAGGAAATTCTTATAGAGACTATAAAGTATATTATAAAGTAACTAGACTTTATCTAATCTATTATAGTAATCTATAGGTTAGTAAATATAAGCTTAAATAGTATATATAATTAATATTATAAGGAAGGTAATATTAAAATTATATATTTTAGATAAAAGATAATAAAGTATAATAACAATAAAGAAGAGATATATAGTTGTAATAGTTACTATAATATTATAAACTTCTTAAGAGAATAAGTTATCTTTCTTATAGTTACTATATTATAAGAGTGTAACTAAAGATCTTAATTAGGAAAGGTTTGGATACATAGGTAGGATTTATATTACTATATAGATTATTACTTAAAGAATTTAAGTTAGGATTCTTTAAGTAAAAACCTTTCTAGTGTCTAACTAGTAGGTTACTGGATATACTATATAATATTAGTTAGTTATATTCTTATAACTATTCCCCCCTCCTGAAGCTTTAGTTCCTAAGGTTATAATTATATACTTTACCTTATCTTCTAATTATAAGGTTTTACTAGTATGATTAATTATATAGTAATTATAATGCTAATATTTATTATTATTATTAAGAGTCTTTAACTTACCTTTATTACTACAATATTAGTTTAAAAACTAACTTTATATTTTTTTAAATAGTAACGTAATCTTTTATAATATCACAATTATAAATACTTTTTTAATTGTTTTTTAATTGTTTGTAATAATATTTACTATTAGCCTCGCGATGGATTGTTACTTATAGTTTTAGATGCTGTTTTATTGTAAGAGGTTCACTATAGTTTTCTTAAAGTTACTTCGTTGTATCTATAGTAGCTTCTCTTGTTTCTTTATTATATGCTTTCTATACTTCTTAAATCTTGTTTTTGCTGGTTCTATTTTCTAGATATCTCTCTATATTTACTTATTAGATATTTCCAGCTTTATGTTTATTTAACTAACATTTTCCTTTATTCTTATCCTTTTTCTATTTATTATTAATATACTATATATTTTATAATAATATCTTATATTATCGCTATTGCGTTTATCCTCCAAATATATATTTATAATAACCTTAAGGTTAATAATAAGGACTTTCTTTGCCTGCAGCCTGGTAATTATATAATATATATTAGCTGTTTCTTATTTCTTTATTGAATATAGAGGAATTCCTTTATATTATTAGTATTTATAATACACAGTATATTATCTGCAAAAAGGATAAGTAGAAGTGTTATAATGTAAGTTGTTTCTTTATTATATTATTGCCGATATTATATTGATTTTGCGCTATAGATTCCCTTTAAGTTATATAATACCATTTAGGTTATATAAAATAAGTTTATTTAATTTTATCAGCTTCTGGAGTGGAAAGGCTTATAGTTTAATTATAAAGGTAAACTTAGGTAACCTTATCTTAAAGTAATCAAGAAGTATAATAAACTAGAAATAATTAGTATTCAGGCTATAGAGACTTATAATCCAAATTTAAAGGTATTATATATACTTTAATATATTATAAAGGATTTTATAGTTTTGGGTACTTCCTTTTGTAAACTTATTAATAAGAATATTAATAATATCTTTAGAAATCTTAGTGATATACTTCTTAAGTATTTTCATTAGTATATATAAATTACTATTATTAGCTTAGCCAGTATTCAGTAGTTATTTAACTAAAATAATATAAAATAATATAAGTGAATTATATATTATATTCTAAGTATTTGTCTATATTATATATACTGAAGTATTAGCTGTAGGCTTAACTATATGAAAGTTAATATATTTCTTAACTCTCTTTACTTAAAATATCATATTAATTAGTATATACTAAGGAAAACTAGTTACACTTACTTTTAAGTTTTGAAATAGTTAATATAACTATTCTGTAGTTAGAATAATTAGCTTTAATAAAGGTTAAGGACTGCAGGGTATATAGGTATAAATATTATCATTTTTCAGGTTATTTAAAACATTAATTAGGGGATAGAGAAGAAACTATATAGTTTGAGAAAGTTAATTAGTTATTTAGGTAGGGATATTTTAAAAGTAAAAAGATACTACTTTATTTTATAGGTAATAAAATTAATAGCAGTCTAAACTTATAACCTATAGATAACCTTAAGGTAGGGGAATCTATAAGGTAATTAATTCTCTATTAGTGAATAACTAAATATACAGAAGGGAAGGTCTCTAGGCCACCTTTATGGCCGAGGGGCGCCCTTATAGCTGTAGTCTAGGCTGTCACGTAATGTAGCCTAGGTGGCTACAAGCCACCCCTCAATATATTCGTAAATACTAAAATAACTTATACTATTATTTTATTATATATTTCCTACTCACCTACCAGATTCTTAAGTATATTTATATAGTTACTATAATCTAATTTAATTATTATAATATCTTAATATAAACCCCTAAGTTATTTCTTTCTCTATTAATATAGAATATATAAGTAGTATTATTACTTTCAATAATATCCTAAGTAAATACCTCCAGCTTAGTAGTAAATATATATTTATACTACTAAATATTTATATAGATATCAATTATAATATCCTCCTAATTTCCAGAATAATATCTTTATAGAAAGTCTAAATAACTATTAGGCTAATACGTTTTCGTAAATAATTTATATATCTTTTAATAATATTCTTTTAAGCTTATAAAATAAAAGCTAATTAGTAAGCTTTCCCTAAAGCTAATACTAATTTATTAAATCCACATAATATTAGTATCCTTATAGTAGCTAAAATTAAGTATAATATTCTAACTACCTATTTACTAATAAACTCTATCTATAAGTATAAACTTATATTTACTACTACTTCTTATTTCTCTACCATTTTATTAATACTTATTAAATCTACTAGTTTATAATACTATCCAGCTAAATTTAATAACTTTCCTGAATAGCTATAATTTAAGTATTGACTTATTTAATTATAAATATCTCTCTTATTATCTTATAGTTATATAAAACTAACTTCTTCTAATCTTTAGCTAATCTAGATACTAATATATATTCAGTAAGTTATTATATAAGTAAAATCATCTAATTCTTATAAACTTTTTACTATTAGAGGGTAGCTTATAGCTACCTAGGTTATATTATATAATAGCCTAAGTTATATCTGTAAGGATACGTCTTAGCTATATAGATAGCCTCCAGCCCTCCCTTCTTTATATTAAGTTTAATATTACTAATTATACCCCAATTAGCCTTATTACCCGTAATGAGACCTATAGGTTATAAGCTTAGATTATTCTTTACTTTTATTACCTATAAAATAAATAGTATCTCTTTATTGTTTAATATTCCTACTTATGTAACTAATTAAGTTTTTAAATAAATAGAAATTACCTTAATTATATACTTCTTAATATTATAACCCCTACTCCTTATAATAGCTACCTATTTAAACTTTAAAATAGTTATATTGCTTATCCTAAAGCTAAAAGATATATCTAAATAGTTCTTATAGTATATAGTACTTAATATAAGACTTTAAGTAAACTAAGTAAAGAAATATATTAACTTTAATATAGATAGGCTTATATCTGATATACTAATACATAAAATATAGAAAACGAATTATAATATAGTATTTAACTTACCTATTTTATTAAATAATACTATAATTAATAACCTACTTAATATAAAGTAGATAGATAAAATAAACCTTTATATATTAATGAAGATATTTAAGAAATATATTCCTAAGATTTAAGAAAATAGTTTTAGTATTCTTATTAGTAAATTTACTTAAGATAGTACTTAAAATTATAAAATTCTTTATAATATATTAAAATATATATAGTATTATTCAATCTATATTATAAGCTTCTATAGTAATATTATAATAACTTCAGGCCTATAGGCTGCTATCCCGAATTATATAGCCTACTTATATAAGATATTCCTTACGTAAGATATACCTACAAACCTATATATTAAATAGTACTATTCTGTAGATAGCCTTTCATATAAATAAGCTTTTACCTACCTATCCCTATAAACCTACCAGTATAGCTTACTATAATTATAAGTTTAACTCTTAATATCCTCTAGGATCTATTATTTAAGCTATACGTATTAGGTTTATATTATCTATAAACTTTGTTCTTATTTCTCTCTTCTTCCTAATAAATTATCTAATTACTTTTATAATATCTTTCTATATAATAATATTAGATTTTAATATTTCTATCTATCTTAACTATTCTTATAATTAACCTTAGTAATACAATATTTTTAAATATTATATTAAAGTGAAGAATATTTAAAAATATATTAATCTAAATAATTCTTATTCTCCTAAGTTTAACTTCTAAGAGAACTTTATTTCTCTTAAAGATTATATCTAAAATAGAAATATTTATAATGAAGTTATCTAAATAGTCTATACTATATTATAGTCTCAGGATAAACTTATGTAAGATAATATTTTATATCTAATCTCTTAAGTAACTATATTCTAAAATACTTCTACCTCTATAATAACTACTAATTCTCCCGGTATTTATAATAAGTATTTAGCCTATTTATACCTTATAGTAGCTAAAGCTTCTAATAGTATATATATTAAGAAATATCTTAAAACTATAAAGTAATAAGTTAATATAACTATTAATTTTACCCTCCTCTAAATAGCTTACTCTAAATAGCTTCTAGTAAATAATATTTTATTTTATAGTCTTATTATTAACCTTAAATACCACTTTAGGGTGTTAGATTTTAATATTCTAACTACTATTAGAAAGAAGTATAATCTAGCTTTTACCTACGTAAAAGCTTTAAATAATATATCCACTTAGTATATTACTTAAAGAAATATCTACTTTTATACTATATAGTATAATATTCTTAAGATTAATAAGATTCTAGCAGGAGAGAAGTTTCTAAATATAATAGAAACCTAATTTATTACAGACTAAGTGAATATCTAAATTAATTAGATTACTATAAATAAATATACTAACGTTAGAATTCTTTTATTCTAAGAGTATAGAAATATCTTCCTTAATAGTATTTGCTATAATAGTCTCCTGGGAGATCCCTATAGTAAATAAAGAATATTTATAATTCTCATAAAGCAGTCAGCAGAAAACTCTATATATAATTTATAGATAGTAAGTTAGATAGAATTACTTTTTATATATCTCTATAATATATTAAACTATATCTAAAATCCTCTTAACTATAGCTACCTTAAAATTACCCTAAAAGAAAGTTCTAATAAATATAGTACATTAATCTCAAATATAGATAGAACTTTAATCTAAAACTATCTTAATAAGAATTATTATAGTAACTTTTATACTAAACTATTCTATATTATTAAGTAGCTAAGAACTTCAGTTATTATTAACTCTCTCTTAGGTTCTTTATCTTTTAGATAAAGAGGTAGTTAAGAAGGAAGGAGAGATAGTAACTATAATAGAGATTATATTTAAAATAACTAATCGTAACAGACCCTAAAGTATCATTCTAATATAGTAATTATTACTATTAACCTCTCTCTCCTAAAGAAACTTTACTATATAACCTTAAAGCTATTCAGTATTTTTACTATTCTTATCTCTTTATATTACTTTTTTAGTAATAATATAATTATAGATAACTATAATATTACTTATCTTATTAACTGAAAGAACCTTCTAGAGCCGAACTTCTATAGGATCTCTTTAGCTGATATATCGATAGAAAATAACATTATATCCTTTATAATTTTAGCAAAAGAATATTATATACTAGAAATTATCTTAAATAATCCTAATAGAATAAAGATAAACTGAATTCTAGAGGATATCTATTATATTAAAAACTTCTATATAAATAGTATTTCAGAAATATTACTCTAAAAGAAAAATATTTAATATTTTAGTTTTAACTATATACTTCACTTTAGAAAAGAATAAAATAATATTATTATATATAAACTTCTTTAAAAGTTAAATCTAGTTTTCTTTAAATATATTCCTATTTCTACCTACTCTAATATAATCTTATTTAGTACTATATCTATTATTAATCCTTATATATTTTAAATAAACCTCTATCTCTTAAGAAACCCTCTATATAAATAAGAAGATTCTATATATTTATAATATTTATGATCTAGTTACTTAGGATCTAACATACTTATGAAAGTTATTACTTATACTCGGGGGGTGAAGATTAAAGTAGCTACTTACTTTAAGTATAAATACTATATAATAACCTATACTTATTAAGTTATCTGTTCTTAGAAGTTAGAATATTATATTTAGTAATTTTATTATTATATTACTTAGAATATCTTTGATTACCTACTCAACTATAATTTTTCATATTAAGTAATAGTAATAAAAGATAAGTTTACTAACTATCTCTTTATTTTTATCTTTCAGAATAAGTTTTTAGAATAGATCTTTAATATATTATATTATTTTGAATAGTAAATATTATATTAGAAAGGTTTCCCTATCTATAAGATCTAACAGAATATTAAGAAAGCTATTATTATAATTAACAGATAAATAAAATACTAGTAATATACTAAAGAAGAGTGAATTAAATTTAAGCTTTCTCCCCTATATATAAAGAAACTAATAGGTAGTTAGGAATATACTAACTAAGAGATTATTATTAGATCTGTTAAGATACTTAATAATATTTACTTCCTATCCTACCTATAGCTAGAAGTAGTAAAACCTACTATCTTTATTTATAGTATTAACCCTTAAGTAAACTCTAATTAGAAATTACCCCTTAAGGTTAAAAAAAGTAACTTCAGTAATATATAAAATAGAATATCTAAGGAGATATTATCTATCTAGCGAAAACTCCACACTCTAACTAAAAGTATCTTTATATATATAGATACTAAATATACCTACTCAAGAGGGTGTAAAAATAGAAACTCTATAGATAATAATTTAAAGTAAAACTGAGGAATTATGTTAAATATTTATTAGAATATATATTGAATATATATAATCTCCACTAAATCTGGATCTTTTCGTTTAACTAGGTAATTATAATAAATAATATCCAGTTTAATAAATCTAAGTTCTATAAAAAGATGAATATTAAATAAGCTATTCTAAAAAACTACATTTAGGTAGTAGTTAAGAAAATTACGAATAACTTTAATATTATAAACTATATATTCTAAATACTTAGAATCCTTAATTCAGTTAATAGTATCTAAATTCTATCTTATAATATAATAACTACCTTTAGTATTATTATAGAGGCTGAAAAGTAATTTTAAGATATTAAAATTACTTTTAGTAAGTTTCCTCTAGAATAAGGATACTAGTTACTAATATCTAAATTAACCTCTAAGCTATTTAGTTTATATAGGAATTTCGATTTTAAAATCCTCCCACTTAGTAAGAAGATTAAAAATATTATTTATATCTAAATTCATATACTAATAAAGCTATCTATCTTAGTAATAAATAAAGATATTATATATATTAAATACACTCAGAATATAAAGCTATATATAATAGGAAGTAGACTCATTCTAATAGTTAAACTTTAGTATCTAAAAGTAGCTAGAAATAGCTAACTAATATAAAATAGCTATAGAATCTAAAATCTTAATCTAGATTTATCTAGAAATAATAATCTTAACTACTACCTTATATACTTTATATTTATAGTAACTATCTGAATATAAGAGGTTCCCCTAAGTCTATATTTACCTAATTAGCTTTAGTTTACTTTAGAGAGTTCCTATAAATATCTTACTTTATATTTAGTTATTCTAATAGAAGTTTCCTAGATACAATATACTTATATAAGGAGCTTCCTAATATACTAAGATTCTTTAAGGTTAATTTGAAAGAAATAGAATCCTAAAGATATTAAAATTATTAGTATAACTAATATTACTCCTTCTGAATAACTCCTAAAGTAATTCTTATTAATTAACTATATTTCTCTTTCTATAAGTCTTCTAATATAAACATAAGTTAACTAGCTTCTAAAGCTACTTATAACCTAGAAGAGTATCTTTTACCTTCTAGAGTGACTTTATAACTTTTTTTTATAAATAGTTAATATTAAGATAAAGATACTCTAAAGGAAAGAAATCTAGATAATTATCCTATAGGATAAATCTAAAAAGAAGCTAATTCCTCTTAAGTGTATATTTTTATATAAAAAATATAAAAATAGATTTCTTAACTACTATAAAGTAAGGTTTTATATTTATGATAACTTATAGTGGTTAGAGCCTCTAGAGTAAATAAATACTATAATACTAACTATATAAATTTTCTATATAATTATAATTATTAATATATACTTCAATCTGGAGATTCTCTAACTAGATATTATTAATATATTTCTGAATATATATCTTAATTCTGAAGGTATTTCTATATAATACTAACTACCTAAAAGCTTTAGATAGTATAGTAATTATATTAAACTTATTTATATTCTATATAAACTATAAGATAATTTCCTCTTTTAGTATAAGGAGTTTTTCTTAACTTTTATTTACTTATAATTCTATTCTATAAATAAAAATCTCTATTTTTCCTATATATTTAATAAGAAAGTCTTTATTATATTCTATATAGATAATATCTTTATTCTCTAGTATTAGTTTATAGTAATCTATACTACTAAAATTATTTTCTAACCGAAAGATATTTATAATATAAAAGATTAGAATTTAGTAGAATAGTTCCTCAGAATATAAATTATTTAGAATTGTAAGGTGAAGATAACTAACTTTATTTATAATTTATATATTAAGAGAGTTACTAAATACTATAGGCTTATTAATATTCTTTCGCCTCTAATTTCTATTCCTAGAGTCTCTTTTATCTCTAATTTAAATATAATTATAGCTACTGAGGTGAAGAAATTATAAGAGAAAATTAAATTAATATTCTATACCTTAATTATAATTCACTTTAATATCTTTTATATATATACTTAACTTTTATAATATCTTATAAACTCCTTATATTAATATCTCTTAGTAATTCACTAAATAATTTAGTATTTTTATATTACTTTCTGCCTTATAATATATTATAGTAGCTTAGGAGGTAGGTAGATATTATTTATTACTAGAGATATTTTATTTACTAATAATAATAAGATATAAAAATCCTCCTAGGAATATATTATCTTACTATTTAGACAGCTAATTTAGTAGAAGGTTACTTATTAAGTTACTATTATTATATTTACTATAAAGATAGAGTTCCTTATATTTAAATATATAGTAAAGGAAATTATAGTTTTGAAGTAACCTTTTAGAGATATTATCCTAAAGTTAGGTAATATATAGAGGATCTATTATAATAATAGTTAGATAATTGAACTTATAGTTAATACTGGTAAATATCGTTTAATATACCTATAATATATAGATATTTAGAATATATATTTTTATTAAGAATATACTACTATTTTATTTTAAGTTATATATATACTAATAAATAATATACTAATAGATAAACTTACTAAGGTATTTTTATAGCTAAAGTTTAAATACTTCTAATTTTCTTCAAACCTCTAGGAAGTAGTTATCTATATAGAGTTCCTAACTGAAGCTACTTCTTAGGTTAATTATTATAAAAGGCTGGATTTAAGCTTATTTAACTGGAAAATAGCGTAAAATACTGTTTATTTAGAACTAAAAAGTTAAAGAGAAGCTTTTATAAGTATATAGAAAAGTCTATATATATAACATTATATAGAGCTTACTAGAGCCCCACTCGAGCGAGAACGTTAGTTTTAGATACTTAAATATAGTTTTAGCTAGATATTCAGATATAGTCTATAATATTATCCCCCTCCTCTCTAGCTACTGCTCAGTTAGAAGCTATAAGCTAGATTACTATTATTATTTATAATTAGCCTATATACTACTTTATAATATTCTAATATTATTATATTAATAATAATATTAACTAGTTTCTATATAGAGTTTATATATTCTTCCTATTGAATAAAAACTTCTTATTAATATTCTCTTCCTACTTAATATATCCTTATAGTGAGAATATTTTTAACTAGCTATTTAGTCTATCTATTATTATCTACTAGTAATAGTAGCTAGTTATTAACTATAATCTACCTAAGTAGTAAATTAGTAATAACTCTCTAAAGCAAATCTATATAGAACTATAAGTAAATAAACTCTAGAGTATCTAACTTTATAATATATAGTTAAAAGATCTTTACTATTATATACTTATAGTATAGTTAAGTTAGTTTTCAGTTTAGTTTTAGTAACTTATAGTTAAATATATTTAACTATATTGTATTACTAACTTAACATTAATCTGTAGGAAACTAAATTTTATTTATCTAAATTTCTAATTTCTACTAAGTAGTAACTATCTCTATATAGATATATATTATTACTAACTATATCCTCTTAACTAACTAGTAAGTAGTAATTTTATTACTATTAGGTAGTTTTATATACTTTTTAGTAACTAGAATAAAGTTAATATAATATTTATAATCTATAAAGAAAAATATAGTTTCTATTATATTATACTGCTAGTTATAGAGAGTTAACTATATAATAAGTAGTAAATTACTCTAGGTATTTTAAGATTAGTATATAAATACCCTCAAAATTACTTAGATTTTCTAATTTTACTATTCTATAATCCTATTAGTCTGTTAATAGTAATTAGTATTTAATAAATATATAATATTTATTAACTTATAGACCTCTTTCTAGAAGTAACTCACTTAGTTAGATTCTCTATTATTTATAATAGAATATAATATTCTATGAAATTTATAGTAATAACTAAGAAACTACTAAATATATACTTCTACCTCTATTATATCTATCTCCTCTAGTATAAAGATCTTACTTAGTTAATTATTAATAGTCTAGAGGTAATAGCTACCTTATTCTTTTATAAGGAGTAAGTTAGTAATAAAGTCTATTAATAGATTAGAATATAACTAATTAGATACTAGTAGAAACTTTAGGAAGTCCTTCTTAGTTTACTTTTAGATATAAATACTTTTATATATATTATCGTTATATATATATTAGTAGATATTCTATAACTATTCAGACTAGTAGAACTTTTAGCTTATAATCTCTAGTATATTATTATATTCTAAGTAACCTATAGAGGAGAAGTTATATAACTTCTATATTAGTTTAGTTCTAAATTTATTAAGAGGATAATTATTCTCTTTATTACTTAATATCTAATGTCTCTCTCTGAAAGTAAACTATTCTAGTATATTAATAGTATATTTAGTAATCTAAACTTTAATATAAAGATTAGAGGGAAAATTATACTTTCCCTACTAGATTACTATAAATATTTATTAATATAAAAAATCTTTCTTAGTAATATAGTTCTATATCTCTTATAGGTTTAGTTTTCCTTTAAAAACCTAAATACTAATAATATTTATATATTCTACCTAAAGTTCTATAGAAATAGTAATATCTAGAATAATTTATATTATTTATCTCTATTACTTCTTATTATTCTACTTTCTAGAGATATTCTGTTTCCTCTACAAGAGGATATTAAAAACTATTATTTAGATATCTACCTAATACTTAAGGTAAAAATTATATTAAGATAACTTCTCTACCTATTAGCTCTATCTCTCTGTAAGTTAATATTTCTTTATAAAATATTTAAAAATTTTATAATTAGTAAGAATTTTAAATATCCTGATACTTTATAGTTCTACTCTCTATACTTATAGATAAACTAATATTATAAAAAGTTCCTTGTTATAGATTAAGTAATTAAACTTTATAGGGGTTAGATATTAAGAGTAGAAAATTACTAAATAACTTACTTTAGCTTTATTATCTTAAGTTAATATACTATTTAGAGTATACTCTAAATAGTATATCTCTACTATTGTTAGAATATTAAGGTTAAATATCTATAGGATTAGTTCTATAGTAAAAAGTTATTTTAATATAAGGAAAACTTCCTACTCTTTTAATTTCTAGTTAAAGAAAATAAACTTCTAAATTAAGTAGTTTAAGAAGTTTATAATAATATCATACCGAAATATTAAAACCTTATAGTAGTTTATAAATTTAAGGAAACTGTAGATACTTTTTAGTAAGCTGGGGGGAAGCTAGTTAGTAATAGTTTCGAACTTCTCAGGGTTATAAGAGAGTTTCTTTCTAGCTGATATAATAAACTTAATATAATTAACTATAATAATAGAAAACGTATATTTCTTAGAATCTAACTTAAAGCTTATATCAGTAAGGCAGCTAAGTATTTAATAGACTTTCTCTTTATATTTCTTTTATAAACTATTAGTATAAATAAGAATATTATTAATATATATTATAATAAAGTTATCTAGAAACTATTATAGGTAGCTATCAATATTAAAAAGCTATTTTATCCTAATCTACTTTATTAATTCTAATTTTATAGAATATAATAATAATGTTAAGTTTACTATATTAGTAAGTAGTAGTAACTTTCTGGAGAGTTTTTAATATAAGGGGGAAGAAGTAATAATCCTTCTTTATAATTATATTAAAAGTTCTATAATCTATATAGAAATATATTCCCCCACTTAACTTCCCTATAAAGAGAATTAGATTATTAGTAGAGAAGTTACTTATTTTAATAAACTTTTTATTAAGTAAATCCTCTAGAATTTTCTTAAGTATTAGAAACTCCTCTTATAATATATTATAGAGGAATTCCTATAGGAGGTCTAGTTTCTATCTCTTATTATTAAGAATTAACAGGATATAATAATCTATATCTAGTCAGCTAGGAAGTAGTTAGTATACTAGATCTAGATAGAAAAAATCTAGAAATTCCTTTAAGATATTTATAAGAATATAATTCTTTAGGTTTACTTCCACTTTTAGAGCTAATATTTTCTTAATATCTACTAGACTAATAGATAATATTTAGTAGGAACTTAGTATCTTATGAATATACTATATAGTAATGTGGTTAATAAGTGAGCTGTTAGGATAAGTAAGCTGTAAGGAAATAACCACTTATTATATAAATATAATTAAGAAGTAATAACAGAAAGATTAAATTTAATTAAACTACTCAGAATCCTCTTTATTAGAAGTTTCTTTAATAAATTAATATATTTATATATTATAATTAGTATTCCTACAGATACTAGATTACCGTTAGCCTATCTTAGTCTTTAGCTGACGACTACTACTCTAATATAATTCCTCCTCAATCTAAGTTATTACTTCTCTCTGTAACTAAATATCCTCTATCTTAGTTATAATAAAATTTCCTCCTTATCTGAGATATATTTTCTTAATCCTCCTATATTAGCTAAATAAGTTATTCTTTTCCTAAAAGATCTAAATTTCAGACCTTAATAATATAATTTAGTATATAAATCTATATATTTCTTTTAATAAATACTTTACAGCTTTAATAGTTAAAGTTAGTAAGCTACTTTAATAGTAAGAGATTTAATTCTTAATTAATTTAGACTGAGAAGATATTTCTGTTAGGTTCTTTAGCATCTGAGAAGTTTATATAGGGAGTATTATTAGGGGGGACCCTGGAGGTATTAGAATATATAGCTTTATATTAAGCTTTAAAAATATACTTTCTATACTTAGAGGGATAAGTCTAATCCCTCTAAAACCTCTCTAGATATTTTTAACTGTAAGGATTTATATAAAGACGTCGTAAAATATAGAGAAGAAGTTTTCTTTTATAATATAGATATTATCCTAATATATTTTATTCTTAATTTATTAACTATATACTTTCTTTAAGAACCTAAAATATCTAATATCTAAAAGCTGAAGTAAATAAGAGAAATAAACTAGTATATAGAGGGTAATAATATTATTTTCCTTATAATATATCTTAAAGTTAGCAGTATAGTAATTCTTATGTTTATGAATAATAAAGAGATAATAACTGCTACTTATATGCAGTTTTATATACTAGTTAAAATACTAGAGCTAATCTAAGTTTCTTTTATTTATTATCCACCCGTTTTCAGATATTATAATAACCTAGTCGTGCGGGAGATCTATTTCTATATACTAAATAGAGAAGTAATATTAGCTTATAATAATAATATACAGCAGAATACTATAGCCTGATAAACTAATAATCTAAATAATTATAATTTATTTATAATTACTAGACTATATTATTTTTATGTTTAAACGCCTTTCCGCACTTATGATAATTATTCCAGATATAATCTAGCTTATTATAAAGTTAGTCTTATTAAAATTATAAATATCAGAATCCACAATATTATATTTCGTAATTATATTCGCTATAAGGTAAAACTACGTATTTATTATATCTGGATCTTTATATTAAGCTTTCTTATAGTTATACTTACGAAAGAAGTGTATCTGGAGCTATAGTTATCACTTAATAAAGTTTAAAACTTAGTATATCCTAATTAGTAGTATATTATAGTTAGCAAGTACTTAATTAGCTATATCTTCTATATTACTAATATAAGGAGGAAATAATTAGGAATCTAGATTAAGAATATACTTAACTAGCTTTTCCTCTTTTAGTATAGTTAATTTCCGCGAATTAAGTATAATATTACGTCGTGATAGTGTTCCTTTTAATTATATACTGAGAGTTATTTGAAATACTAAATATATCTCTATAGCAGCACTAATAGTAAGATTAGAGTCTTTTTTAAGAGCTTAGATAGTAAGTGTTATTTAAGCTTCTCTATTTGTTAATTATATTATATCTAGGGAAATAATATATATTAAAGATAAGAAGGTGTAAGAAACTAAGTTTTCTGACAGCTTACTTATCCTGACAGCTTATTTATTAACCACATTATACTAATAGATAAATATAAATAAATTAGTATTAAGTAGGTAAGCTAACTAAATCTCCTTAAGTTATACTAACTTATCTTAATACTCTAGATATATTATTATACTATCCTTCCTATAAATTATCTATTAGACTTCAGTATTATAAATAGTATAATTATTCTCTATCTACAACTACTTAAAATATAAAAGTAGTTATAAACTCTCTATAATATAAATATAAATCTTCTATAAATAATTACTAACTTCTAAAGTTAGAATAGCTACCTTCTGGATATTACTAAGTGGCAGCCTAGTAATATATCTTTATATCTATCTCTTTAACTTATTAACTAGTGGGAAGTGAAGTTTCTTTATAAGAGAGATATTAATAATAATATAAATATTATAGTTTATATTAATAAGTATATTAATAGAGTAACTTCTATTAATTTTAGTCTAAATAGTAGCTAATTACTAGTTACTAATCTATTTGTCTTTTTATTATTTTCCTTATCTTATTATTTCTATCTCTATTAACTTTAGGATCTAACTTTATTTTAGAGTTATTTTTTTTTCTAAATTCTTACTATTATTAAGTGGAGAAATACTATTTCTCTGGTTATCTCTAGAGTAATTTAGAGTAGCTATAGCTTTTATAACTTTTATACTAACCTTCTTATTCTCTTATACTATATAGTTTCTATATATATATTCCTTCTTACTATATCTAAAATATTAGTAATTATCCTAATCATTCTTAGAATACTCCTTAGGGGTAGAAGAGAAACAATTAAAACTCTAATATTATTATTACTTTTTAACTGCTTCTATTATTATAAAATTACTTTCTATATTATAAATAGTAAGCTTCTAGTAAAGTAATTAGTATTATACTAATATCCTCTTTATATACTTAAGCTTCTAAGTTATATTCTCAACTTTAGATAATTAGAATCTATATTCTATAGGAAGGTTTATTATAATAAGTAGCTTTTTAAGGTGGGAAAGTAAGGTAGCTTCTAGTAGGGAGATCTAGATTATATTTAGCTATATTAACTCTTTAGTCGTAATTAGAGTTTCTTTAAATTAGAGTAGAAAAGTAATTAAATATTTATTTTCTTTCTATTTAAGACTCCATAGCTAAATAATAGTGTAAAGCTAGCTATTTAGATCTAGGTAAGTTCTATCTAAATAATATATAAAATTATTTAGATTATAAGAGTTCTCTAGCTTTCCTACTATATAGAAAATTTTAACTACCTACTGAGAACTAAAGCTTAAATAGAAGTAAATTAGATATTAGTATTTCTAATTACTATTAAGGAAATAGTAGTTAATTTTAAGTTTAACTTTTATCTATTAGATTTATACTTAATATTCTTTCTACTTACCTAAAAACTTTAGAAGTAAGAAAAGAGATTTCTTTTAGTAGTTAGCTATTAATAGAGATATAGTAACATAATTAACCCTAAGGGTTATTATTCTAATAGATAGTATCCTAGAGGTTACTAGAGTATCTTAATATAAGTTAGAAGTATCTATTATAGTAGCTACCTGGAGGTTACTACTTACTATAGTATCTTATCTTACTAATTTATATAAAAACGTATTAATCTTCTAGTAGAGAGTACTTAAAATATATTATAATTACTATTAAAGTAGTTTACTTATAGAGTTATTATTTATAGGAGTATCCTGGGAAACTTTAATACTCTCTATTATTCTTTATGTTAGTTAGTTAGTTACTTGTTATATAATATTATATTCTAGAAGCTATATTTAACTAGATTATATACTTAACTAGTATGAAGCTATACTCTACTTAATATTATCTATATAGTAAATAAAACTAAGTTTTAAATATATAAAATGTTGGATCTAAACTTATTTAGCCAGAAAGTAACGTAAAATATTATTTAATTAGAATTAAAAAGTAAAAGAGAAACTTTCATAAGTATATAGAAAAATCTGTATATATAATATTATATAGAGCCTACTAGAGTTTTATTCGGGCAAGGGGGTTAGTTTCGAATATCTAGAGACAGCTTTAGCTGAATATCCAGATATAGCCTGTAATAATTATATAAGTAACTAACCTAGAAGTAATCTAAATATTTAATAACTAATGTCTTCCTTTATACTACTTTCTTACTAGCTACACTCCTAAGTATCTATATACTTATAAATATAATTATATAAGTAAATATATTATAATATAAACTATAAGTTAATAATATAAAAGCTAGAGAAGTTAAATTACTCTATAGGATATAAACTATAAAGAGATATAAACTTCACCCAGAAGGATAGTAGATATATAAACTCTTTTAATATTTAAAAGTATTATACTAGTTTCCTTATTTTCCACTTAGGAGAGTAACTTTATATATAGATATAATATCTTTATATATATTAGTAATATCCTATAGGATATTCCTGATAATAAAACTATTAAAAGTAACTATAATTTACTAATAGAAAAACTAACTGAAGTTGGGTAGATATTAACTTCAGAAGTATCTTTAATAGATATTAATTTAGAATAATCTCTATTCTAGCTTATAGATATAGAAGTAGAAAGATACTTTAGAATAACTACCTTAGTACCTATCTTCTTAAAGATAAACCTACTACTAGATTTATTAAAGAATAGTAACTATAATATAATCTTAACTTATCTAAACTTCTAGCTAATAGTTAATTTAGAGTATCAATTATATATAGACTAAAAGTTATATTATAATAGCGAAACTATTATTCTAGATAAACTTGAGAAACTAAGATCTTAATATTACTAGCTAGTTAGATAAGAATATATATAAAATCTTACTTATAATATACTACTAGTATTTAGCTAATTAGTTTAATTTTACTTAGTAATAGTTATTCTAGAAGTTTCCACTAAATATACTTTAAATATAATTTTTATATATAGAATCTCTAAGGATTATTTAGCTTCAGTTTATAAACTTACCACTCTTAGGGTTTATTTCCTCTATATTACTATTAGTGAATATTTAAACTAACTAAATATTATCTTATATACTGAATTAATATTAATAATATTTACTGGAGGAAGAATTATTAGCTTCTTCCCCTACTAGAAACTTTCTCTATATCTTCTTAGAGGTTAGATTATTACTTTCTACCCCTATAAATTACTTTGTATCTAAAATAAACTATTAGCTAATAATATTTAAAACTATAGAAACTAAGTAACTATATGAAGAAGCTACTTCTGCTTACTAAACTTTAGTATAGGGAAGTTATCCTAATTATTATTATTTATATTCTCTTTACTCTACTTCTGTAGCTTTAGTATAGGAAAGCTACTCTAGCTATTATCGCTAGTATTAATCTTAGTTAATATTACTTATTATAAAATAATATAAGTTACCTCTAAAAAGGAAGCTATTATATTCATTCTTCTATAAAGTAATATTAGTAGCAAAAGTATATATATATATATATATAAGTGAAGTAATTTTAAATAAATACTAATATAGTAGTAGTAGTAATAGTCTAAAGAGGGAAAGTTAAGAGGAGGATATTTTAAAAAACGATATTAACTTATAGTATCCTTATAACTTACCTCAGCCTAAAGCTATATCCTAAGTAAGTTTTATTTATAACTTATAAGGAAGAAATAATTCTTTTATATATCTATACTTAATATAGTATTTTATAAGTAATAAACTAATATCTTATTTTATTTATTATATATCTTAGGAAATATTCATACGTTAAATGGGAATTTTGAACTAGCTTAATATATTAGTTAGTATCTATCTATATATAGTTTCATCTGGAGGGATTTATTATAAAACCTTTAAGCCTATAGGCTACTATTTCAGGTTATATAGTCTACTTATATAAGGTATTCCTTACGTAAGATACACCCACAAATCTATATATTAGATAGTATCACTCTACAGATAGCTTTTCACATGAATAAACTTTTACCTACCTATCTCTATAAGCCTACCAGTATAGTTCACTATAAGTAATAATATTCATTACTTCTGAATTATATTATTACTTACCTATTTTAAGATAAAACTACTAAATATATATAAATATTATATTTATAATACTAAAACGAAAAGAAGCTAATAGCCTACTTTCTATTACAACTATTAGTGAATATATTACCCCCTAAAGTATAACTTTAGTTCTTCCACCCCCCCACTAACTGCTACAGCCAGCCTTAAGTCAATCTAAAGCTAAATCCCTTATAGCTATAGTAGCTAGTATATCCACTCTATATTAACCTTTTTAATAATAAATAACTAATAACTTCTTCTATATTAATCTTATATCCTTACGCCCTTATATTCTTACGCTATCTATATATAATTTAAGTATCTTAAAAGATTTAATTACTACTAATTATAGCTATTTTATTTAAATACTTATTATAATTTTCATATCTGTAACTTTAATATTCTTACTATACCCTACTTACCCTCAAGATAAAACTTTATATTCCTAATATAAACGCTTTCCGCTACTAATATAAAAGCTTTCCGCTACTAATATAAGCTAACTTATAATCTCTATATAATTATAGTAAAGTTTAGCCTGCTTTTATTAGCAAATAACTTTAATATATTAATTAAATATATGTAATATATAAATAATATTAGTATAAATATCAACACTTTTAGTATAGCTATGTAGTATCTAGAATTCCAGTAATTATAATAATATAATATATGAGGATATTTGGTAACTAATATATTATATTAATATTAGGATACTATCTAATTACTAACTAGTTTCTTAATTTATTAACTTAATATAGTAAATTATAAAACAGCTAGATAACTTTCTTCTAAATATCTAAAGTCTACCTATTAATATTCATACTTATAATATTATTTAAGCTCTTTAGGAAATATTAATATTCCTAGTTATAGAGATTATAATAGAATACTTAGAACCTGCTATTATATATCCCTAGTTACAGGTGGCTATATAGATTTAAGGGAAATTTTAATTTTATTATAAAAGTAATACTAAGAATAGTTTAGATATAGAAAAGTAATAAATTATAAAATACATAGCTTTTACAGACCTTTTATCTTATTCTATCTTTAGAATATTTATAAAGATTCCTAACTTCATAACCTTAGTAGTTACTTTCAGCTATATATATTAAGCTCTAGCTTTACTAAAACTTTCACTATATAGATTATTATTATAAGATCTTCCTCTGCTATAAAGTTAAATATCACAACTAAAAGTATAATTTTCTATAGTAATAAGTAGTTATATTACTATTTAAACTCATTATAAGCCAGTATTAATATAAATACTATTACTAGGTAAATATTACAATTAAAACCACATATAAGATAAAAAGCTTAAATATTACTACAGATATAAAGTAAAAGTAGCCAAATAATACTAAGAAGTCTAAATAGGCTAAAATTATTAAAGCTATTTATATTTTAACTTAAGATAAAAAGTAAAAAATTGATTTTAACTTATATAGAAAGGTTATAATTACTGATAGTAATAATATATTAAATAATATTTCTACTAAAAAGAAAAATAATAAATATTCTTACTATTAAAAAGATTACTTCACCTTAAAATACTAAATTATCTATCCTAAAGTTATCTTTATAAACTATAAGTATTATAAGTAACTGTTAGTTTATATTATAAAGTATATATATAGTAAGAATTATACTAATATATATTAACTTCTATATTAATTCTATTAGGTTTTATTAAGAAAGCTATAAATATTATTAGTGAACTAGCTATTATTAGGTTTACTATTAATAAGTAACTAATAATACTTAAAACTTAATATACTATAGTTATCAAGGGGTAGCTTATAGCCACCTAGGCTATATTATATAATAGTTTAGGTTACAGCTATAAGAGCGCCCCTTAGCTATATAGGTAACCTAGAAACCTTCCCTTCTATATATTTAGTTATTTACTAATAGAGAATTAATTACCTTATAAACTCTTATACCTTAAGGTTATCTTTAAGTTATAAGCTTAGGTTACTATTAATTTATTACCTATAAATAAAGCACTATCTCTTTACTTTTTAAATATCTCTACCTAAGTAACTAATTAATTTTTTAAACTAAATAGTTACTTCCCTATCCTCCAATCAATTTCTTAAATACCCTAAAACATAATAATATTTATAACTATATATTCTATACCTTTTAACCCCTATTATAACTATATATTCTATACCTTTTAACCCCTATTATAACTAACTATTCTAACTAGAAAATAGTTATATTTACTATTCTAAAATTTAAAAGTAAATCTAACTAATCTTCTTAATATATATTAATTAATATAATATTTTAAGTAAATAAAGTTAAAAAATATATTAATTTTAATATAGCTAAATATATAGTTAATATCCTGATATATATAATATAGAAGAATAATTAGAATATAGTATATATATTATATATAGATACCTCAGGATTATAATAGTGAGGGATATATTACTATCTAGAGGAAATAGCTAGAACTATATCTAGATTAACTTAAGTAATTTAAACTATTAAAGTTTCCAGGAAATCCCCTTATAATCTCTATAATTTAAGAAAACTATAATCTAAGGAATTACCTAGATTTCTATATATAATCCCTAAGAAAGTGATATGAAATTCGTCTGGATATTCTGAAGTATTACTTAGAACTAATTCCTATAATTCCTTAGAGAATATCTATATAAAGAGAGATTATCTCTCCAAGATTCTATAGAAAAGAGATATTCTTATTCTTCCAGATATTACCTATCTATAACTGCAATAATATAACTTACTTATATTATATTATAATATTCTAACTAATAAACTACTAAATACTAGCTAAACTAATAATAGTAATTTATATATACTAATAAAAACGCTTCAAAAGTATATTTGTAAGGTTTCTAAAGATACTATTAATATTCTTGTTAATAAGTTTGTAAAAGGAAATACTTAAAACTATAGTATTCTCTATAATATATTAAAATATATATAATACCTTTAAATCTATATTATAAGTCTCTATAGTTAGAATACTAATTACGTCTAGATTATTATATTTCTTGATTACTTTAAAATAAGGCTATTTAATATATATAAGTATTATATTAATAATAATAAGAAGCCTAAATAAACTAAACGTATTAAAACTATTTATATCCTTACTTAAGATAAAAAGTAAAAAACGGATTTTACCTTATATAGAAAGATTATAACTACTAGTAGTAATAATATATGAGGTAATATTTAAGATAATAGTTCTACTAAAAAGAAGAATAATAAATATTCTTACTGTAAAAGAAATTACCAAGCCTTAAAATACTAAATTACCCATTTTAACCTTATCTCTGCAGATTATAAGTATTATAAGTAACTTTTAGCTTATACCGTAAAGCATATATATAGTAAGAATTATACTGATACAATAACCTCTATATTAACTTTATTAAGTTTTATTAAGGAAGCTATAAATACTATTAGTAAATTAGATGTTACTGATTTAGCTATTTAAAAGCTATTAATAATACTTAAAGCAGGATATACTATAATTAATAATAAAGCTACTATAAGCTTTAATATTATAGTTAATTTAGTTACTTTAACTTCATTTTTAATAACCTCACTTTCTTAATATTATATTATATTTATAATAACCTCCAACCTTTTACTGCTACTAATAATATATCTATCTAACCAGAGGGTATAGATATTATTTTCTTTCAGGTAGAGAATTCTATAAATTCCTCCAAGACTATTAATTAGACTATTCAGAAAGTTAAATATAATCTTCTTAGCCTAACTAACCTTCTCATCCTGAAAAGCCTTTAAAAAGGTAATATTAAATAAATTTTAGTATTATAAACCTTATTAATATATAATTATATTAAAATCTTACTTAAGTTTAATAGCTAAGTAGTATCTAGATTATTAATACTTCTAATAGTATTACTATTTCTATTATTATAGCTTTCAGCTTTACTGGAGTTAAAATAAAAACTTATTCTACACTTAAGATAATATATTAATATCTTATTTATACTTATTTATTATAAGTTATTAAAGCCTGCTGCTATATAGATATTTAATTTACTTAGGATAAACTTCACCTCTTTTACTGTAAGATATACTATCTTACTAAATCTATAGAGATTATTAGCTATAATATTCGTCTTCTATTTACTTAGGTAGATAAAGAAATTTATCTAAACCTTATTAAGGTTAAGCTGTTATTAAAAATAGGTAAGAAGTATATTTTTTATTTTCTTAATTACTATAGTATATATTACTAGGTAATTTTACTTAATATCTACTACTATAAGGTTATACTTAAAACTATTAAGAACTTTAATAATATCTTTACTAATATAACTATACTAACTGTAAAATTATAGATATATAACTGTAAAACTATAGATATATAATAATATTTCTAAGCTTAAGAAGATACTAAGAGATTCCTACTTTTTAGGTATTTATTTGAACCTTATTATAGTATATATACTCTCTATAAATAAAGTAATTAAATATACTAACTAAACTACTATTAAAATAATATATATTATACTTATTAATAATAGCTTTCCTAAGAAACTTTAAAATTAAATATTTAGTATTACTATTTAAGTACTTAACTTTCTTCTATAAGCTAATAAAGATAAACTCAGTATTTATAAAATTATAGTAAGAAGGTTAAATCTGACAAAAACCTATAAGTTTCTAAATATTAAGTATATCTAAACGTTTAAATATATTATTTATATTTACAAGAAGAATAGTAAGTATCCTTCGTATACTACTAAAATAAAGATATATATTATGAAAAGCTATCTTATTAGTTATATCTTTTAATATAGCTATATCTACTATATATATATTTATAATATGAAGAAAATTCTTTACTACTATAATATTCACTTTTATAAGGATCCTAACAAAATTATTTTATATCCACTTAGAGATAATACTAAACTAAGTAATATTAATTATAATATTCTATTTAATAAATTAAACTTGTAGATTCAGTATCCCAACTAAATATTAAATTAAAGTTCCACTAATATAAATAACTTCTTATTTAAGAAAAAGTATAAAACTTAACTATTATATTAAACTAATAATCTTTATATTATAAAGTATATAACTTTACCGCTAAAGAAGTATATTTCTATTATACTTACTATAAAATAACCTACTAACCTTTCAGATAATAAGGATAATAATAACTTTATAGATACTATTTAATAATAAAAGTTAGATTATTTAAATTCTAATATTAACCTACTTATAATAGAGTTAGCTAATAATTATACTTTTTCTACTTTAGGTTAGCCTTATTATATTACTATAGTAAAGTTATCTAGTTACTATTATAAAACTTATAATCTTTCTTTCTATAAGAAAAAAACCTACCTTACTACTAATATTTATATTAATCTAAATATCCTAATTGCTATTATTTCTCTTACTGCTACAGTATTATTAAAAATCCTTCCTCCAGATTATTCGACTTTCTATATTATTAAGAAAGTAAAGAAAAATCCTCTTTAGCTTTCTTACTAAAAGCTTATATATAATATTAGAATTTAACAGATAGTTAATAAAGTAACTTTCTACTTTATTAATAAACTTTATAACGCTAAAATTCTTATACATATATAAATATTTAATATTAAAACTAGTATCTCTGATAATATTATAAAGTTTAAAGCTTAATAGATAGTATATAATAACTATAAAAAGAATAATTAACACTCTTAATAAATTTATATTACTATAATAATAACTACTATTATATACCTCTTCTTTATAATTATTATACTTTATTATTTTTCTTATTTAAGATAATGTGGTTAATAAGCGAGCTGGACAGACAAGCGAGCTGGATACCCGACCGCGACTAACCTATCTTCTACCTTGTAACCTACGCAACGCTATAATAAAATAATAATATCATAGAATAAAGAAGCTTAATTAAATCTAGCCTTTCAGGCTATTAATTAAACCCTAAATCTTAGTATTCAGGCTGCAGCTAAAATTTATTTAGTATTATATTTAACTTTAGCCACCTGACTAAAAAGTATCTTATTATAATATAATATTACTTCTAACTTACGGAATTTAACTGTATTTAAAGAGGAGAAGCTAGTTAAGTATATTCTTAACCTAGATTCCTAATTATTTCCTTCCTATATTAGTAGTATAGAAGATATAGCTAATTAACTACTTACTGACTGTAACGTACCCCCTATTAGGAAGCACTAGATTTTAAACTTTATTAAGTAATAACTATAGCTCTTAATATATTTCTTTCATAAATATAACTATAAGAGAACCTAATATAAAAATCCAGATATAATAAATATATAGTTTTAGTTTATAATGAATATAATTATAAAATATAATATTATAGATTCAGATATTTATAATTCTAATAAGACTAAGTTTATAATAAGCTAGATTATATTTAGAATAGTTATAATAGATACTAAAAAATATTTAAATATAAAAATAATATAGTCTAATAACTGAAAATAGATTATAATTATCTAAACTATTAATTCGTCAGACTATAATATTCTACTATATATTATTATTTTAGGGTAATATTACCTCTCTATTTAGTATATAGAAATAGGTTTCTTATGTAACTAAATTATTATAACGTCTGAAAATAGATAGATAATAAATAAAAGAGACTTAAATTAGCTTCAGTATTTTAATTAGTATATAAAACTGTATATAAGTAATAGATATTACCTCCTTATTATTAATAGTTATAAAAATTACTATATAGCTAACTTTAAAATATATTATAAGGAAAATAATATTATTATATTTTATATACTAATTTACTCCTCTTATTTACTTCAGCCTTTAGATATTAAGTATTTTAGGCTACTAAAGAAGATATATAGTTAATAAATTAAGGATAAGATATACTAAGATAATATTTATATTATAAAAGAAGATTTCTTCCCTATATTTTATAAAACTTTTATATAAAGCTTTATAGTTAAAATATCTAGAGAGATTCTAGAGGAGCTAAATTTATCCCTCTTAGTGTAGAAAATATACTATTAAAGCTTAATATTAAGTTATATATTTTAATATCTTTAGAATTTCTCCTAATAATATTCCTTATATAAACTTCTTAAATATTAAATAACCTAGTAAAAATATCTTCTTAGTCTGAATTTACTAAGAGGAGAATTTCCTATTATTAAAATAGCTTACTAACTTTAATTATTAAAACTATAAAGTATCTATTAAAAGTAGTATATAAATTTATATACTAAATTACTTTATTAAAATCTTAAATCTAGATCTTTTAAGAGGAGAAGAATTTATTTAGTAGATACTAGAAGATTAAGAAAATATATCTTAAATAAGGAGGAAGTCTCACTATAGCTAAAGTACAGAACCTTTAATTACAGAGAGAAGCTATAGTCTAGATTAAAGAGGAAATATACTAAAGTAATAATTACTAGCTAAGGATAGAGATAGACTAATAGTAATATAGCGTCTATAGAAATACTAATTATAATATAAAAATATATTAATTTACTGAAGAAATATCTAAAGAAGAAGATCTTAACTAGTTTGAATTTAATTAATTTCGTAGGTATTATATATTAGTTAGAAATATAATATAGTTGCAGTTAGATATCTAGCTTACTTATCTATCCAGCTTGCTTATTAACCATATTATATAATTTTAATACTACCTCCCTTATAATATCAGTTCTATATAGTATTTAAGTTTATATTTATTAACCTACAGATTACTCTAATAAAGTAGATTAAGTTTAGCTACTTTATAAGCTATTTTACAGCCTTTATCAAAGTTTCTTTTAGTAGTTTTAACTTATTAAGATAGAAATAAAAAAAATCAGCTTTATACTTATTTAGGAGGAAACTTACCTCTTTATTAATAAGAGTCTTAATATCTATATCCTTATATATATTAATAATAATATTATAGCTACCTTTATACTAAAAATTATAGATGAAATTCATAAGATATTTAAAATAGTATCTTCCCTTAAGAACCTTAGTATTATTATTTAGTTTTTAGAATTCCAGATTTACTATAAAAATATGAAAATCTCTCTATTATAGTATAAATATCTTAATTTTATTTTATATTACTTTAGCTATTATAAACTTTATATAATTAAGTGTTAGTTTACCCGTTAGGGGTAAATCGTACGCCGCACGTGGTTTTTGCTGTGTGGGTGTAAACTGGTGTTCTGGTAAATTGTTGTTATTATTCCTAGGTTACGTTACGTAGCTGCGGAGGCTACGTACGTAGTAATAGGGCTATGGCTGTATGGCTATGTAGCCTATACGGCTATATGGGCTGACTATTTACCTGACGTGGCTATGGCGTGGTGGGCCATGAGGTGGCCTAGCGGCTATGATGGTTGAACTGAATGGTTAAACTGACACTGGCAACTTTTCTTTATGCTATGGCGACGTCGTCTAAATACAAAAAGCCTGAATAGCTAACTACTAAAAACTATGTTTTTTGATGCCCTCCTTTTGCTGCTGAACCCATTGCCTATCTATCCCTCTATATGGTTGTAGTAGTTATATTGATCGTTAGGATCTCTTTAAGTAAACGTTGGAGATTGGAGAGGTGTAGGGCTCTGTTCCGAGCTTGAGGTCATGGGGCTATATAGCTGTAAGGCTATACAGCTATGGGACCATGAGGGCCATAAGGGCTATGCAGCCATGCAGCCATGCGGCTATGCGGTGGGGGCCATACGGCCATGCGGCCATGGGGCTATGAGGCTGTGAGGCCACAAGGCCACGAGGAGGTTGTTGCCTTGAGAGGTTGGTAATGTTGTATGCCCTCTGGTAGTCTCTGAGATTGTTGCTTTTGGAGGCTGTAGGAGAGGGCTCTTGTCATATAGCCTTCTTGGAGCTGCGAGGGCTGTGGGAGAGGGCTGTTATTTGAGCCATACGTATAGGGGGTATTGAGAGGTTTTGAGAGGCTATAAGGCTATAAGACTATAAGGCTATGAAGCTATGAGGGCTCTCGAGTGTATTCGCTAAATACGCTCTATTTAGCTATTATTACAGATATTTATTATCTTTTAAATAACTACTGTAGGGAGTAACTTAATTTAGCTAAAGTTAGATTTTTAAGCTTCCTAATAGTAACCTCCTTAAGAGGTTAGTATGCAATTTAGAGGTTTCTAGTGAGATCCTAAAGTAGGGAGGATCTAAAATATCTAGAGTAAGAGACTAAAGATACTGTAAACTCTAGTGTCTAAGTAGTAAGATTGTAAAGCTTAAAGTTGTTATTATATTTACTAAATATATTTCTATAAGTAATAAAAATGATAGTAGTTATTAGCTTCTTAATAGTTATTATTAGGAAGTTATCTTATTTTAAACTAAAGTTAATTATAGTTATTAGTATTATAATAGTAGCAATCTGTAAAAAGTTAGTATATAGTTTAGAACCTTCTGGCAAAATCCTAAAGTAGGGAGAGCCTGAGGTATCTAAATAATAAATAACTACCATAATCCTTTTACCTTACGTAAACCTTAAGTATAAAGTTTTATAATCACTTCTTCTAATAATAATAAACCTTACTAATCTACAGTATAGTATTAACAGTTAGGTTAATACTAATTAGTATTAGTTTACCCATTAGGGGTAAATTGCACGCCGCATATAACCTTCACTGTGCGGATACAAACTAATATTCTGGTAAATTATTATTATTATTCCTAGGTTACGTTACGTAGCTGCAGAGGCCACGTACGTAGTAATAGGGCCATGGCTGTATACCCACGTAGCCTATACAGCCATACGGGCCGACTATTTACCTAACGTGGCTATAGTATAGTAGGCCACGAGGTAGCCCAGCAGCTATGACAGTTAAACCAAATAGTTAAACCAACATTAAGATTCTTTTTCCTATAAGTAAAAAACTTTTAATTATATAATTTAAGGATAAATATAATAATTAACTATATTAGCTTTATATAAAGTAAACTTATTATCTTAATTAGTTAGCTACTAATGTTTAACTAAATATTACTTATATTATAGGTAAATTCTGCCAGATAAATACTAGGCTCTTTATTATATATTAATATACTATTAAATACCTCTTATAAGAGGATATTTTTCTATAGAGGTCTAATAGTTCTATATTAACCCTAAGTCTGTATTAATTATATAATTTTAGCTATTTTAGCTTTCTATATAGACTATAGAATTTATATCCTTATAATTATTCCCCCCTTTAGAGACTTTAGCCCCCAAAGTCTGTAAATACTGTATAGCCACTTTTGATATATAATTTTGCCAAGTATTTAGTAGTAGCTTGAAGCCTTAAATAAAGATAAAATAATTGACAAAGTAACAGTTAAAAGGATAATTGAAAACAGTTAAAATAACAGTTAAAATAATAGTTAAAATAAGTAATTAAGATAATAATTTATATATAAATAATTCTTTAGGTAAAACTAAGGTATCTAACTTTTTTCTGTTATATTAAAAGCTTTATAAATCTTCTCTAAAAGTAGGATGCTAGTATATATACTAATAACGTGTGAAGGGCTGGACCTAAGCTTATTTAACCAGAAGGTAGCGTAAAATACTATTTATTTAGAACTAAGGAGTAAAAGAGAAGTTTTTATAGGTACGTAGAAACATCTATATATATAATACTATATAGAGTCTACTAGGGCCCCACTCGGGCGAGGGGGTTAGCTTTAGATGCCTGGGTATAGCCCTAGCTGGATATCTGGATATAGTCTGTAATATTACCCCCCTCCTCCCCAGCTGCCGCCCGGCTGGAGGCTGTAGGCTAGGTCTCTATTATTATCTATAATCAGCCTATATATCACCTTATATTACTCTAGGGCTGCTATATCCACAATAATATTAATAGGCTCCTATATAAAGTTTATATATCCTTCCTATTTAATAAGAGCCTCTTATTAGTATCCTCTCCCCACTTAATATATCCTCACAGTAAGAATATTTTTAACTAGCTATTTAACCTTCCTATTATTATCTACTAGTAGTAGCAGCTAGCTATTAACTATAACCTGCCTGAGTAGTAAATTAGCAGTAGCTCTCTAAAGTAAATCTATATAGAACTATAGATAAATAGACCCTGAGGTATCCAGCTTTATAACGTATAGCGAGAGAATCTTCACTACTATATACTTATAGTATAGCTAGGTTAGCTTTTAACTCAGCCTTAGTAACTTATAGTTAGATATATTTAATTACACCTTATTACTAACTTAATACTAATCTGCGGGGGACTAAATCCTATTTACCTAAGCTTCTAACTTCTACTAAGTGGCAGCTATCTCTATATAGATATATATTATTACTAACTGTATTCTCTTAACTAGCTAGTAAGCTGCAGCCTCACTACTACTAGGCAGTTCTATATACTCCTTAGTAATCAGGATAGGGTTAATATAATATTTATAATCTATAAAAAAAGATATAATTCTTATTATATTATACTACTAGTTACAGAAAGTTAACTATATAATAAGTAGTAAGTTACTTTAGTTATCCTGGGACTAGTAGGTAAATATCCTTAAAACTACTTAGATCTCTTAGTTATACTATTCTATAATCCCGTCAGTCTGTAAGTAGTAACTAGTATTTAACAGGTATATAATATCTATTAATCTATAGAACTCCTTCTAGAAGTAACTCACTTAGTTAGACTCTCTATTACTTATAATAGAGTATAGTATTTTATAGAACCTGTAGTAGTAACTGAGAAACTACTAGGTATATACTTCTACCTCTATTATATCTATTTCCTCTAATATAAAAACTTTACCTAGTTAATTAATAATAACCTAGAGGTAATAGCTACTTTATCTTTTTATGGGAGGTAAGTTAATAATACAGTTTATTAATAGATTAGAGTATAACTAGTTAGGTATTAGTAGGAGTTTCAGGAATCCTTTCTTAGCCTACCTCTAGATATAAATACTTCTATATATATTATAGTTATATATAAATTAGCAGATGCTCTATAACTATCCAGGCTAGTAGAACTATTAGCTTACAATCTCCAGTATATTATTACGCTCTAAGTGGTCTGTAGGGGAGAAGTTATATAACTTCTATATTAACCTAGTTTTAAGCTTATTAAGGGGGTTATCACTCTCTTTACTGCCTGGCACCTAAAACCTCTCTCTGAAGGTAAGCTATCTTAGTATATTAATAGTATACTTAGTAATCTGGATTTTAATATAGAGGTTAGGGGGGAAGCTATACTCCCCCTACTGGATTACTGTAAAGATCTATTAGTATAAGGAGTCTCTCTTAGTAATATAATTCTATATTTCTTATAGGTTTAGTCTTCCTTTGAAAACCTAAGTATTAGTAATACTTATATGCTCTACCTGGGGCTTTATGGGGATAGTGGCGTCCGGAATAATCTATATCACCCGTCCCTATTACCTCTTATTATCTCACCCTTTAGGGATATTCTATTCCCTCTGGAAGAAGACGTTAGAAGCTACTACCTGGACGCCCAGTTAATATTTAAGGTAAAAGTTATACTGAGATAACTTTTCTACCTACTAATTTACCTCTCTGTAAGTTATTATTTCTTTATAAAATATTTAAAGTTCTTATAGTTAGTAAGAACTTTAAATTTCCTAATACTCTATAGTTTCACTCTCTACGCTTGTAAATATTCTAATATTATAAGGAGTTCCTTATTATAGATTAGGTAATTAAATTCTGTAGGAGTTAGGTATTAAGAGTGGAAAGCTACTAGGTGCCTTACTTTAGCTTTATCAGCTTAGGTTAATATACCTCCTAAGGTATACTCTAAATAGTCTATCTCTACTATTATTAGAGTATTAAAGTTAAATATCTATAAGATTAGTTCTATAGTAAAGAGTTATTTTAGTGTGAGGAAAACCTCCTACTACTTTAATCTCCAGTTAAAGGAAACTAACTTCTAAGTTAGGTAATTTAAAAGCTTTATAATAATACTATACTGAGATATAAAGATTTTATAGTAGTTTATAAACTTAAGGAAACTATAGATATTTTTCAGTAAACTAGAGGAGAGTTAGTTAGTAATAACTTCTAACTTCTCAGAATTATAAGAGAGGCTCTTTCTAGTTATTATAATATACTTAATATACTTAACTATAATAACTGAGAATTTATATTTCTTAGGATCTAACTTAAGATCTATATTAGTAAGGCAGCTAAGTATCTAGTAAACCTTCTCTTTATATTCCTTTCGTAAGTTACTAATATAAATAAGGATATTATTAATATATACTATAATAAAGTTATTTAGAAACTATTATAAGTAGCTGTTAATATACTATTAAAATATAGCAGAAGTATCAGTAAGTCTAAAGGGGTATATTATCTATTTAAAAAGGCTATAATATGTCTGAAAAGCTATTTTCTCCTAATTAACTTTATTAATTTTAATTTTATAGAATATAGTAATAACGTTAAGTTTAGTATACTAGTAGGTAGTAGTAACTTTCTAGAGGGTCTCTAATATAAGGAGGAGGGGGTAATAATCCTTCTTTATAATTATATTAAAGGTTTTATAATCTATATAGAAATGTATTTCTCTACCTAGCTTTCTTATAAAGAAGATTAGGATACTAGCAGAGAAGCTACTTATTTTAATAAATTCTTTATTAAGTAAATTCTTTAGGGTCTTCTTAAATACTAGAAGCTCCTTTTATAATATACTATAGAGAGGTCCCTATAGGAGGTCTGGTTCTTATTTCTTATTATTAGGAATTAATAGGATATAGTAGTCTATTCCTAATTAGCTAGGGGGTAGCTAGTATACTGAACCTGAATAGAAAAAATCTAGAAATTCCTTTAAGATATTTATGGGGATATAATCTCTTAGGTTTACCTCTACCTTTAAGGTTAATATTTTCTTAATATCTACCAGACTGATAGATATAACTTAGTAGAGGTTTAGTATCTTATTAGTATATTATATAGTATACTAATAGATAAATATAAATAAATTAATATTAAGTAGCTAAGCTAACTAGATCTTTTTAAGCTATACTAACTTATCTTAATGTTCTAAGTATACTATTATATTACTTTTTCTGTATATTATCCGTTAAGTCTTAATATTATAGATAATATAATTATTTTTTATCTATAGCTACCTGAGATATAAAAGTAATTATAGGCTTTCTATAATATAGATATAGATCTTCTATATATAGCTACTAACTTTTAAAGTTAGGATAGTTACTCTCTAGATATTATTAAGTAATAACTTAGTAGTATATTTCTTTATCTATCTTTTTAATTTATTAACTAGTAGGAAGTAAAATTTCTTTATAAGGGAGGTATTAATAATTATGTAAATATTATAGTCTATATTAATAAGTATATTAATAGAGTAACCTCTATTAATTCTAGTCTGAATAGTAGCTAACTATTAGTTACTTACCTGTTCCTTTTCCTATTATTTTCCCTATCTTATTACTTTTACCTTAGTTAGCTTTAGAGCCTGACTTTACTCTAGAGTTACTTTTTTCCTGAATTCTTACTGTTACTAGGTGGGGTAATATTATCCCCCTAGTTATCCCTAGTGTAATCTGGAGTAGCTGTAGCTTTTATAATCTTTATATTAGTTTTCTTATACTCTCAGGCTCTATAGTTCCTGTGGATATAGCTTTTCTTACTATACTTAAAATATTAGTAGGTATCCTAGCGGTTTTTAGAGTGTTCCTTAGGGGTAGAGGAGGAGCTACTAGAGTTTTAATATTATTATTACTTCCTGACTACTCTAGTTATTATAATGTTACTTTCTATATTATAGGCGGTAAGTTTCTAGTGGGGCAGCTAGTAGTATACTAATAACCTCTTTATATATTTAAGTTTCTAAGCTATATTTTAAATTTTAGATAACTAAAGTTTATATTCTATAGGAAAGTTAATTATAATAAATAGCTTCTTAAAGTGGGGGAGTAAAGTAGCCTCCAGTAGGGAGATCTAGACTATATTCAGCTATATATACTCTCTAGTATTAGCTAGAGTTTTTTTAAATTAGGGTAGAAAAGTAGTTAGGTATTTATTTTCTTTCTGTCTGAAGTTTTATAGCTAAGTAATAGTATAAGGCTGACTGTTAGGATCTAGGTAGATTCTGTCTACATAACCTATAAAATCGTTTAGGTTATAAAGGTTCTCTAGCCTTCCTACTATATAGAAGGTTTTAACTACTTACTAAAAACTAGAGTCTAAATAGGAGTAAATTAGATATTAGCGTTCCTGATTATTATTAAAGAAATAGTAGTTAATCTTAAGTTTAGTTTTTATCTGTTAAATTTATATTTAATATTCTTTCTACTTACCTAAAAACTTTAGAAGTAGGAAAAGAGGCTTCCTCTAGTAGTTAGCTATTAGTAGGGATACAATAGTATTATTAACCCTAAAGGCTGTTATCCTAATAGATATTATTCTGGGGGTTACTAGAATATCCTAATATAAGCTAGAAGTATCTATTATAGTAGCTACTTAGAGGTTACTACTTACTATAGTATCTTATTTTGCTAATTTATATGAAAGCTTATTAATTCTCTAGTAGAGAAGGTTTAAAATATATTGTAATTACTACTAAAGTAGTTTACTTACAGGCTTACTATTTATAGAGGTATCCTGGGGGGCTCTAATGCTCTCTATTATTCTTTATATTAGTTACTTATTATATAATATTATATCCTAAGAGCTGTACTTAACTACATTATATACTTAACTAGTAGGAAGTTACACTCTACTTAGTATTATTTATATAGTAAATAAAACTGAATTCTAAATATATAAAAGACTGAATCTAAACTTATTTAACTAGAAGGTAGCGTAAAATACTATTTATTTAGAACTAAGGAGTAAAAGAGAAATTTTTATAGGTGCGTAGAAAAGTCTGTATATATAATGCTATATGGGGCCCACTGGGGCCCCACCCGGGCGAGGGGGTTAGCTTTAAATACCTAGGCACAGCCCTAACTAGATATCTGGGTATAGCCTATAATATAACATAATCTTTTAGGTAAAAACTAAAGTATTTAACCTTATTCTATTATACTAATAACTTTCAAGAGACCTTTCTAACAGTAGGATACTAATATATATACTAATATTATTATTACGCTACAGTATTAATCCTAAAACTATCCTTAGAATATCCTTAATATATCCTTAACGATATCCTTAATATAATATATATACTAACATTCTTATTAAACTTTAGATACTATAAATACCTCTATATTTAAGCCTCAGTAAAGAGGAGGTAAGTATATAAGCTTTTTGAGGCTTCTTATTAATATAATATATATACTAATATTTATTATATTATAGTAATAATATTTAGTAAGAACTCCCTTGGGGTATTCTTAGTATACTCTCAGTAATACCCTCAGTATAGCAAAACCTTACTAAATATCCTCTTGAACTATACTTTATATAGATTTTATTATAATAGTAAGTAGCTATAATATAACCTAACTTACTAGATATTTTATATATTAGCTAACGTTTAAGGTAAGGCCTCTTAGCTGGAAAGCCTTTTAAAGTATTAGTTTTTTTATAGCTTACTATATCTTTAGCAGTAGTATTCTCAATATTATTCAAGTTTTCCTCTTGGGGGTTCTTATAGAAACTACGTAAGCTTTTCTAAAGATACTCCACTGCCAGAGTTACTACCTTAAATATTAAGTTATTAAACCTCTAATATTATACATATCTCTATATTCTAACCTTAAGGTAATAAAAGAAAGTAAATATATAAAGTCTTAAAGTTTCTATAGGAATATTCAGAACTCTATAAGTTACTAATTACTTAGTATAAAACTTTAGTAGCAATTAGCTTATATACTATAGTATATAAAATCTACTATAAAGATATAGCTTTTAAAGAGTGGGGTTAGTTAATAAATAGTAAGTAAAAACTATAAAGTTAGCCTATAAAGGATGTAATGAAATATATAATAATAGTTATACTACTAAATCTGGAGGCTATATAATAGTTTAGTTATAACCTACTAAATCCTTTATATTTAGAGGCTTAGAGTTATAATATATAGCTATCTAAAATTACTATTAGTTAATTCTTAATTTTATATAAAATAGTATTCTTATAAAGTAGGCTATATAGGTAACTGGGGGATTTTAAGTATTTTCTATAGTTAGAAGTAATAAATAGAGCTAGTAATAATAATATTAAACTTACTATAGGTATATTACTAAATAAGTATTTTACTAAAACCTCTATAAAGGAGAACTATTATTTAAGAAAGTATATAAATACTATTATAGTTGCTGCAGTATTATTTAAGCTGCTAGCAGTTAGTTTTAATAGTGTAGGTATTTGTAATATAGTATAGATAGCTATATTACTTATATTACTAATAGCTAGATTACTTACTTTAGCTGCTTATATTAATATAGCTAGTATAGAAATTACTATATACTTACTGGAGGGTATATTTTCGGGAGGTATATTTTCAGAGGCTATATTTTTAGAGGCTGTAGATATTCTTAATATAGATACTAATACTAAGTGGTTAGTGGGTGTTTATTTTAAAGTTATTACTGAAATTCTGGTCTTACTTTCTTATAGAGGTAGAAGTTGGAAAATTCATAAGACTATAGCTAAAAGTCTAGGTAAGGAAAGGGAAAGTAGTAAAAAGGTAGATTTCTGTTACATATTATTTTAGTGGCAATTACGTACGCATACGCACATAATGTAATTAAAATTCTGTCACTTTAAATCCTGTAAACTGTAGTCACGCGTAAGTCTTACTTTCCCACATTATTATTTATTTATAAATAAACTATATTTTAGCTATACATAGACTACTAAAGGTAGCTTAGCCTCTAAAATAGGTAGTACTAACTACTCCTTCCTGCTTTTTCTGTAATAAATAGTAGTATAACTAATATTTTACTATTATAAGTAATAAGGCTACTATAGCTATATTATATTACTTTTACTAAAAATATTATAAGGTAAGAGCTACTCTATTAAGTATCTTTAGAATTATACCTACCCACGTTATATATTTTATAATATCTCCCTCTGTTAGTTTAGAGAGGCAGAAGCTTCTTTCTTTTTATTAATTATAGCTACTTAATTATAGGAATTAATCTGCCGTATAGATCCTAACTGAGTGGGATGATAATATTATACTATATTAATTATAACTACCCAAATATAGAGACTAATCTATTATATAGATTCCAGCTAAGTAGAGTAATAATATTATACTATATTATCTATAGTAAATATATTAACCTCAGTAAATATAGTATTCAAAAAAGCTAGCTATAGTATCTACCTTAATAATATTATTAACTATATAATCTATATAATCTACATAAAATAATAATATTATTTATATCTCTATAAGAGGCTATAGTAGTTACACTATAGCCTATAGTATCTACCCTCTATATAATAGTTCTGATAATAATAACAATAATAATAGTAATAATAGCTTGAGGCTTACTTATAATAAATAGGTATATAATAATAACTATATTTCTGCTAATTATATTAGTAACTATAATACTCCTGATAATTATATTAGTAATACTACTATAGTAAGTATAAGTAACAGTAGTAGTTACTTATATTACTATAGTAATTTAGAGTAGAAAGTAGAACCACAAGAGTGTAGCTTCCTCTTTAAAAGAGAGGTAATTATTACATGTTATTTTAGTGGTAATTATATATATATATATATATATAATATAATGAATATTCTATCACTATAAATTCTATAAACTATAGTTATATATAGACCTTACCTTCCCACGTTATTATTTATTTATAAATAAACTATATTTTAGCTATATATAAACTACTAAAAGCAGTCTAGCTTCTAAAATAGGTAGTACTAATTACTCCTTCCTACTTTGTCTGTAATCAATTTATTATAGAAAAAGCAGGAAGGGGTAGTTAGTACTGTTTATTTTAAAAACTAAGTTACTTTTAGTAGTTTATATATAGCTAAAATATAGTTTATTTGTAAATAAATAATAATATAGGAAGGTAAGACTTACGTATAACTATAGTTTACAGGATTTATAGTGATAGAATATTAATTATATTATATATATATATATATATAATTACTACTAAAATAATATATAATAATTAACCCTCTTTTAAAGAGGAAGTTATGTTCTTATAATCCCACCTTCTACTCTAAATTACTATAATAATATAAGTAACTACTACTATTACTTATACTTACTATAGTAACGTTACTAATATAATTATTAGGAGTATTATAGTTACCAGTATATTTATCAGGAGTATTATAGTTACTAATGAAATTATTAGGAGTATTATAGTTATTAATATAATTAGTAAGAATATAGTTATTATTATATATCTATTTATTATAAGTTAGCTTCAGGCTATTATTACTATTATTATTATTATTATTATTATTAGAATTATTATATAGAGGGTAGATATTATAAGTTATAGCGTAACTATTATAATCTCTTATAGAGATATAAATAATATTATTACTTTATATAGATTATATAGATTATATAGTTAATAATATTATTAAGGTAAATACTATAGCTAGCCTTTTTAAATACTATACTTACTAAAGTTAATATACTTACTGTAGATAATATAGTATAATATTATTACTCCACTTAGCTAGAGTCTATATAGCGGATTAGTCTCTATAATTAAGTAACTATAATTAATATAATATAATATTATTACTCCATTTAACTGAAGTATATATAGTAGATTAGTCTCTATAATTAAGTAGCTATAATTAATAAAAAGAAAGAAGCTTCTACTTCTCTAAACTAATAGAGGGGAATATTATAAAATATATAATATAAGTAGGTATAACTCTGGAGATACTTAATAGAGTAGCTTTTACCTTATGATATTTTTAGTAAAAGTGACGTAATATAGCTATAGTGGCCTTATTACTTATAATAGTAAAACGTTAGTTATATTACTATTTATTACAGAAAAAGTAGGAAGAGGTAGTTAATATTACCTATTTTAGAGGCTAGACTACTTTTAGTAGTCTATATATAGCTAAATATAGTTTATTTATAAATAAATAATAATGTGGGAAGGTAAGACTTACGTGTGACTATAGTTTACAGGATTTATAGTGACAGAATGTTAATTACGTCATATACGCATACGTATATAATTGCCACTAAAATATATATAATAATTTCTGTAGATTATAAGATTTTAACTTAGTAGGCTAACTAGTAGTAGCTATAAGAGAGTTATATCCTATAGAGGTTTGGTGATTCTATAGTGGCTTTAGGTCTCTATTAATTATATAATTCTAGCTATTTTAACTCTCTATATAGACTATAGGGTCTATATCCTTATATTTATATTACTTTATAAAATCGATCTAGAAATATATTAATAAGATATTAGGAAGTAACCTATAGCTATTTATATTATACTATATAATAGCCTAAATTATAGCTAAAATAATACTCTCTCAGCTATACTAGTGGCCTTAATACTTTCCTGCTTATATTTAGCTAAAGTAAATATAATTAATAACTAACTATCTCTATTAGATTCTTATATCTGAAGGTATCTTACAGATTTTAAGTTCAGGCTATTTATAAGAGTATAGCTAAAGGTTTTAATTAGGAAAGGTTTGGATATATAGGTAGAATCTATATTACTATATAGACTATTAGTTAAAGAATCTAAGTTAGAATCCTTCAAGTGGAAATCTTTCTAGTATCTAGCTGGTAGGTTGCTGGATATACTATATATTATTAGTTAGGTATATCTTTATAACTATTTCCCCCTTCTTAAGCTTTAGTTTCTAAGGTTATAGTTATATACTTTACCTTATCTTTTAATTGTAAGGCTATATTAATATTGCTAATTATATAGTAATTTTAATATTAATACTTATTACTATTATTAAGAGTTTATAATCTATTTTCTTACTAGAAATTCTATTTCAGGATTAATTCTATATTCCGAAATAGTAGTATTAATTTTATCTATTAATATTATAGTTATATTGAAAGTTTCTAACTATTTAAATTATATACCTCTCAGGGTTCTATTTAGGTAAGTATATCCGACAGTCGGCTCTTACCTTATAAACTCTGTAGATAAGCTGAAGCTGAGAAACTATTTAAATAGAGAAAACCTCAGGCGGTAAGTACAGTTAGTTAATATAATAGCTAATAAATACAGAAAGTTTATTATAAAGAGAAGGAAAATATAAACTTATTTCTATTATAGTTACTTTTTTTAAAAGATTATAATTAGTTATTATATAATACTTACTACCAGCTAGTTACACTTATTACTAGCTATTAACAGTCGCTAGCTATTAATATTTATTAGTAGGTGCTACTAGCTAGTGGTAGCTGCCACACTAAGTTTCACAACTAGAAGGTACGTTAACCACCAGTCGCGGTTGCCTGTCGCAGGATTCGAACCTACTGCACTTACCAAAACGGTAAATACCAGCTAGACGTTAAACCACTACGTCAAACGGGTTTAATTTTATCTATATTATTATTATTCATACTTTATTTACTTTTTTTATTTATTTATAATAATATTTACTATTAGCTTTATAATAGGATATTATGTTTAATTTTTATAATACTGCTTTTTTGAAAAGAGCTTACTATAGGTTTCCTATAGTAGCTTTACTATACTTTTTATAACTATTCTCGTTTTATTATATATTTCTTATATTTCTTAATTTTTAGTTTTACTACTTTTATTATTTCTTATATTCTTCTATATTTACTTACTGGATACTTATAGCTGTATTTCTTATTTATTTATATTTCCCTCTACTTTTATCTTGTATTTTCTTCCTATTAGTATATTATATATCTTATTATAATATTTTATATTATTATTATTATATTTATCCTCTAGATATATATTTATAATAACTTTAAGTTTAATATTAACAATTTCCTTCATATAAAGTTCAGTAATTACTTAATATATTTTAGCTATTCTTTATGACTTCATCTTAATATAGAGAATTCAGTTTATATTATTAGTAAATATAATATTTAATATATTATTATGAAGGACTGAATTTAGATTTATTTAACTGGAAGGTAGCGTAAAATACTGTTTATTTAGAACTAAGAAGTAAAAGAGAAGTTTTTATAAGTATATAGAAAAGTCTATATATATAATACTATATAGAGCCTACTGGAGCTCCACTCAGGCGAGAAAGTTAACTTTAAATACCTAAGTATAACTTTAGCTGGATATTTAGATATAGTCTATAATATTACTTTCCTCCTTTCTAGCTGCTACTTAGCTAGATACTATAAACTAAATTACTATTATTCTTTATAATTAGCTTATATCTTTCTTTATATTATTTCATCATTAATATATTTATAATAATATTAACTAGCTTCTATATTAAGTTTACATATTCTTCCTTTTTAATAAAAGCTTCCTATTAGTATCTTTTTTCTATCTAGTATATTCTTATAGTAAGAATATCTTTAACTAGCTATTTAGCTTCCTTATTACTATTTACTGATAGTAGTAACTAGCTATTAACTATAATCTATCTAGGTAGTAAATTAGTAGTAACCTTCTAAAGTAGGTTTATATAGAATTATAGGTAAATAAACTTTAAAGTATCTAACTTAATAATATATAGTAAGAAGATTTTTAGTATTATATATTTATAATATAATTAGGCTAGCGTCTAGTTTAGTTTTAGTAACTTATAGTCAAATTTATTTAATTATATTTTATTACTAAGTTAATATTAATTTGCAGGAAATTAGATTCTATTTACTTAGATTTTTAATCTCTACTGGATAGTAGTTATCTCTATATAGATATATATTATTATTAAGTATATTATCTTAACTAGCTGGTAAGTAGTAGCCTTACTATTACTAGGTAGCTTTATATATTTCTTAGTAACTAGAATAAAGTTAATATAATACTTATAACTTATAAAGAAAAATATAGTTTCTATTAAACTATACTGCTAGTTACAGAAAGTTAACTATATAATAAATAGTAAGTTACTTTAGTTATTCTGAAACTAATATATAAATATCCTTAAAACTACTTAAATCTTCTAGTTATACTATTTTAGAATTCTATTAGTTTATAGGTGGTAATTAATACTTAATAGGAATATAATATCTATTAGTCTGTAGAATTTCGTCTAGAAGTAATTTACCTAGTTAGACTCTTTATTATTTATAATAAAGTATAATATTCTATAAAATCTATAGTAGTAACTAAGGAACTACTAAGTATATATCTCTACTTTTATTATATTTATTTTCTCTAATATAGAGGTTTTACTTGGTTAATTTATAATAATCTAAAGGTAATAGCTACTCTATTTATTTGTAGGGGGTAAGTTAGTAATAAAGTTTATTAATAAGTTAAAGTGTAACTAGTTAGATATTAGTAGGAATCTTAGGAATTTCTTTTTAACTTATTTCTAGATATAAATACTTATATATATATTATAGTTATATATAAATTAGCAGATACCTTATAACTATTTTGGTTAGAAGAACTAATAACTTATAATCTCTAGTATATTATTATATTTTAGGTGGTCTATAGGAGAGAAGTTATATAACTTATATATTTATTTAGTTTCAAGTTTGTTAAGAGAATTAGTATTATTCTTACTATTTAGTATCTAAAGTTTATCTCTAAAGGTAAGTTACTTTAGTATATTAATAGTATATTTAGTAATCTGGACTTTAATATAATGGTTAGAGGGAAAGTTATACTATCCCTACTAGATTATTATAAAAACTTATTAATATAAGAAGTTTCTTTTAGTAATATAGTTTTATATTTCTTACAGATTTAGTCTTTTCTTAAAGATCTAGATATTAGTAATATTTATATATTTTACCTAGGGTTCTTTAGGAATAGTAGTATTTAGAATAATTTATATTACTTATTTCTATTATTCTTTATTATTTTATACTTTGGAGGTATTTTATTTCCTTCTGGAGAGGATAATAGGGGCTACTATGTAGATACTTAGTTAGTATTTAAGGTAAACATTATATTATAATAATATCTCTATCTATCAACTTTACCTCTCTATAAATTACTACGTCTTTATAAAATACTTAAGGTTCTTATAGTTAGTAAGAATTCTAAATTTCTTGATACTTTATAGCTTTATATTTTACGTCTATAAATAAGCTAATATTATAAGGAGTTTCTTATTATAAATTAAGTAGTTAAACTCTATAGAGGTTAGATATTGGAAGTAGAAAGCTACTAGATACCTTATTTTAACTTTATTATTTTATATCAATATACCTCTTAGGGTAAACTTAGAATAATTAGTTTTTACTATTATTAAGATATTAAGGTTAAATATTTATAGTATTAATTCTATAGTAAAAATATGGGAGGGGCTGATAGCTTACTTTCTATTATAACTATTAGTAGATATATTACCTCCTGAAGTATAACTTTAGTTTTTTCACTTTCCTGCTAACTGCTATAACTAGCCTTAAGTTAATCTAAGTCTAAATCTCTTACAGCTACAGTAGCTAGTATACCTACTCTACGTCAACCTTTTTATAGATAATAAATAACTAATAACTTCTTCTATATTTACTTTATACTTCTATGCTTTTATACTATCTATATATAATTTAAATATCTTAAGAGATTTAATTACTACTAACTATAGCTACTCTATTGAAATACTTATTATAACCTCTATATCTGTAATTTTAATATTCTCTAGACTATATTCTACTTACTTCTAAGATGAAATTTTATATTTCTATTATGAAAGTTCTTTGCTATTAATATAAAAGTTCTCTACTATTAATATAAGCTAACTTATAATCTGTATATAAATATAGTAGGATTTAGCCTACTTTTATTAGTAAATAATCTTAATATATTAAATATAGTTAATATATAAATAATATTAATATAAATATAGATATTTTTAGTGTAATTATATAATATCTAAAACTTTAGTGATGATAATATTATAATATTTTAAAGTATCTAGTAATTAATATAGTATATTAATGTTAGGATACTATCTAATTAATAATTAGTCTCTAAAGTTATTAGCTTATTATAGTAGATTATAGGATAGTTAGATGATTTTCTTCTGAATATCTAGAGTCTGCTTATTAATATTAGTATTTATAATATTACTTAGGTTTTTTAGAAGATATTAATATCTTCTATTATAAGGATTATAAAGGAATATTTAGGATTTACTATTATATTACTTTAGTTATAAGTAGCTATATAAATTTAAGGGGAATTCCGGTTTTATTATTAAGATATAGATATAGAAGAGTAATAGATTATCGAATACTTAAATTTTACAGGCTTTTTATTTTATTCTATTTTTAAGAGGTTTATAAAAATTCTTAACCTTATAACCTTAGTAGTTACTTTGAGCTATATATATTAAGCTTTAGCCTTACTGAAGCCTTTGCTATATAGATTCTTACTATAAGGTCTTCCTCTGCTATAGGATTGAATATTATAACTAAGAGTATAATTATCTACGATAATAGGTAAATTTATTACTATTTAAACTAGTTGTAAGCTAGTATTAGTATAAATGCTATTACTAGGTAAATTTTACAGTTAGTATTATATATAGAGTGAAGAGTTTAGATACTACTATAGGTATAAAGTAAAAGTAACTAAATAGTAAAAAGATTCTTCAGTAGAAGGAAAACCTCCTGCTACTTTAGTTTCTAGTAGAAAGAAATAAGCTTTTAAGTTAGATAGTTTAGAAACTTTATAATATATTATACTGTAGTATAAAAACCTTATAGTAGTTTATAAACTTAAGGAAACTATAGATACTTTTTAGTAAGCTATAGGGAAGTTAGTTAGTAATAACGTCTAATTTCTCTAGGTTATAAGAGAAACCTTTTCTAGCTAATATAATAAACTTAATATACTTAACTATAGTAATAGAAAATTTATAGTTTTTAGAATTTAATTCTAAGTTTATTATTAGTAGCGTAATAGCTATAAAGCTATTAGGGCCCCACAGTATACTAACTATATAGCGTAGCCTAGTGGCGGAAACTACCACCACTAGTAATAACTAGCTACTAGTTATCACTAGCCGTTAGGTAATTAGTAACTAATTACCTAAAGTATCTAGATTTAGTCTATATATAACCTATAGGCTACACACTATAAATATTAACAGTTTTAACTCTATTAGTATACTATATATAATAATATATATAATATACCTTCCCCTAGTGAAACTAATACTAATTAGTAGTTAATCTTACTATTACTACTTACTATAGATCAGTAAAGCTTATTCAGATAGAAATAGTAGTAAAAGATTTCTAAGCTTAACTTAAAGTAAAGCTACTAATCTCTTAATCTATTTAGATACTTTTAATAATCACTTCTTACTTAACTTAAAGTAAAGTAATATCTGTTTAATAATTATACTAATATATCTTAATTCTAGTAGCTAGATACCTACCTATACTTAAGATTAATTTATAGAAGAGATACTAAGAGTATTTTATATCAGTATATTTATTAAATATGTCTATTATAAAACTTACTAAGCTTCTATAGTAAAGAGATTTACAGTATCTTAAGTCTCTAAATTCTCTTATATCCCTCTTCTTCTTCTCTATATCCTTCTACTCTCTCTCTCTCTTCCCTCACTTAACTAGTAAATAGTCTCCCTCTCTAAGATTAAATTTTACCTATATAATACTAATAAATAGAATTAGTAAATAGTAAAAATAGGATCTTCTATCTTCCCTTATCTTCCCTCTTTTAATCTATACTACTTTATAATGCCCCTATAGTTAGAGCATAATAAGTAAAATATCTAAATTAGTAGAACTTCTTAGAAGATCTTCTAAAAACTTTAGTATAATAAGTAATATAACTTCTTTAGAAGTAAGAATACTAATAAAACTAAAGTTTCTACTTAGTAGTAAAATCTTCAGTAAATAAAAAGTTTTTAATTTTATTATAGAATATAATTCTTACTAGATTAATAACTAAATAGTGTAGATTATAGTAATATATATATATAATTATCTCTTTAGTAGAGATCTTCTAAACTCCTTTAAAAATAACTTTAAAAAGTAGCTAGAGGATATATAGGTTACTGCAGATAAATACGTATCTTAGTATTTACAGAATACTCTCTTTATCTATAGTATTAAAGTTAATATAAAAAGTAAGTAAATCTACTAAATCCTCATAAACCTAATAAAGTAAGATGAATTTATCCTATAGACTGAAGAAGAAATCTAAGAAATAGTTATAAAATTACGGAATTATAAGATACTTATTAATAACTAACCAGGCTTCCTTAATAATATCACTTTTACTTAGTGGATATATTCTACAATCTAGAAGTAATAATAAAAGGTAACCTATTAAGACCTTATAAAGCTTAATATTTATCTAGCTACCTTAAGAAACTAGTCCCAAAACGTATCTTAATAAATAGAGAGAACTATAATTAATTTACTAGTATTAGTAATAAATATAACCTCTTAATAATAAGGATAATTTAAATAATAAGACTTTTAAGACTAATAAGAATAATAACCTCCTTATAACTAAGACTAATAATATGAACCTCCTATTCTACCCCCTGTAGAGCTTCTTCTATATATTAACTTTATAAATAATTATTAAGAGACTGAATCTCCCCCTATTAATATACTAATAGCTAAGAATATAACTAATCTAATAAAGATATATAACTCTAAAATAAAGTATAGAGGAACCCTCTATAATATCTTTAAATTAAAGATTTATATCTTTAGAGACTACTATCTGAAGTTAGATATACCTAACTATATATAGACTAGAATCTTTTCAATTATACTGAAAAACTAAACCCTCAAATACTACTTTAACTACCTTAATAATCCCCTTAATTCTATAATATTCTATAATATAACCTACTATATTAAAAAACACTCTTAAAGTAACGAAAATTAATAGGATTACCTTACTAACTAGTATAATATAATGTTTAGAAGTATTATTATAGATAATCTAAATAAGATAAAAAAGGAGGCACTTAAGATCCTTTTCACTAAGTTAATATATATTTAGAGAATCTTCCCTCTTAAATAGTATACTAACTTCAGCTTCTGAAACTACCTCTTAAGTATATACTGAGGGATATTAGGATACTAATTAGCCCTCTTCAGCCTTATAGTAATATACTAGAGAGTTTATAACTAATTATAATCTACAGTTAGTATTACTATAAACTTCCCTCTTATAATATTTTAATATATACTTAAAGATACTAATAATTCTGAGAGATCCTTATTAATTAATATAGATTAATATTAAACTAACTGGATATATAATTGACCTTAGAGCTCTTACTGAAGATATAGATATAGTAATTAAGGATACTTCTAAATACTATTTAGAGGAGGGCGTTACTTAACTCCAGCTTCCCTATATAGCTAATGCGATAAAAAATACTATATATATAGTAAATCTAGTTACTAGTTAATAAGATACTCTCTTAAGGAGAGAAGAAACTCCTACAATATTACAGCTAGCTTTAGGTTTAGTAGAGGTAAGTCTGTTAGTAGTAAGTTGAGATTACGATACGTAAGTAATAATATTATTATAATACTAATAAGATTAGGTTTTTAGAGCTTATAGTAATTAGGTATAAATCCTATAAGAGGATTGAAGGATAAGGTTAGAAGTATCTGAGGATAATTATAAAGTTAATTACTAAAAAGCTATAAAAGTCTAATCCTAAGTATACTTAAGTTTATCTTATATATAAGTTCCAGCTGGTTAGTATATTCCTTTAGTTATTCTAGATTATACTAATTTAATATAATCTATTAGCTTCTAACTTATACTGAATTATATTAATTCTACATAATCCTTATCTTATTATTACGTAATTAATATTATAGTTTTTCTATACTAAGTAGAATCTCTATTATTTCTATCTTATTCTATATATAAAGATTCTGTAGCTACTAGATATCTTATAGAGTATCCTTTAGTTTTATAATTCTAATAGGTTATAATATTAAATCTCCCCTCTGAAAGTTTTATCCTTAAGACTAATATAAGTATATAGTAGCTTCTAGATAAGGTTACTAGTTATTTTATATTTTTCTATCTTTTTCTACTACTAATATTATATTAAGTTATATTTAAAAACCTAATTCTTATAAAAGTTATTAAGTTTAGATTAAATAAAGCTGTTAAATATTAGATATTCTTATTAATTACTAGAGTTATAATATAATATTATATTCTCCTTATTTCTAATATAATTATATATATAAAATAGATCTTACTAATTTGAAATAGTATAGTGAGTATATTATATAGAGTCTAATAAATTATAATAATAGTAATATAACTAATACTTATAAATACTAAATAGTTCTTTTTTCTGTATATATATTATTAATTTTATTTTCTTAGTGAATTATTATTTTAAGGAGTAAAAGAAAGTAAAGTAAGAAAAATAAGAGACTAAGGAGGCTTTTAAGGTTTTATAGATATAATTAGTAATTACTTCAGGTTATTTAACTTATTTTTAAAAGAAAAAAAGATTTCTAAAGAAGTATAATTCTAATTTAATTTATTAGGGAATATAGTTAGTAGATAAGTAGAAAATAGAGGAGTTATCTTTAGAAGTATAGAAGTTATATATATTTTAGAATTTATTTATATAGAGAGTATTTAATAAGACTGACTGGTTTCTACTTAGGATAGATCTTAATTTATTATTTCTTATTATAAGTAGTATTTCTAGAGGTATTAATAGCTAATTTAGAATTTCTTATTCTTTAGAGTATAATATTTCTAGATATAGAAATATTTTATCTCTTTAAGATTTTTTATCTAGTTAATATTTAGATTAAGAGTATTAAATATAAACTAGTTTATTAATCTAGATTATAGATATTATAGTTTATTTATTAGTTGATTATTCTCAGTATTCTTAAAGTTCTTTAAGAAACTTAATATTAGATATTAGTTTCTATATATTTTCTATATAGTTATATTTTTTCTATTTAATAAGATATTATATTTCTATATTATCTTATTAATTAATATAATTAATAATTTATTCTATTTTATATTTTTATTCTAAATTAACTTTAATATAATCTTTTATATAGGATTCTTTTAATATTAATTTACAAAGTGAAATATAAAAAACTAGATAATATCTTATAGTATCTAGTAGTAATAATTTATAGTTAATATTTAAGATTTTATAAATAATTTTAAATAGTTTAAGGTTCTTAAAGTCTAATTTATCGCTTAGTTATTTAGTCTTAATATTTTATCTAGTAAGGTAGATATTATCTTCCTCCTTAAAAATTAGTTTTCTAATCCTTAAAATATTAGTATACTTATATATTTATTATCTAATAAATTTAAGTTCTTTTAGGACCTTATCCTAGAGAGTATAAAACTTTAAGATATCTATTATTATTTTAATTATTTATTCTCCCTATTAAGATTCTCTATATATAGTAAGATTAAATCTATAATAAAAATAGAAAGATAATTCTTCAATATTTTCTCTTATAATATTATTATAGGTAAATTAGACTATAAATAGTAAAGTAATCTAATTATTCTATTAATAGTTAATATAATATCTAAAGTAGATTTTAAGGATCTAGTTAATATATTCAGTCTAGCTATTAGTTTATAGGTGGAAAGTAGTAAATAGGTAATACTTCGCTCTAAGTTACGAAATTAGGAATTTCTAAAACTTAGATATAAAAAGTTTATCTCTATTAGATATAATTTCCTAAGTGTTATAACCCGTTAGAACTACAGAACTAAGAGATATCCTATAGGATACTTAGCAGCTGCAGAATCTTTATATATAGAATAATATAGAAATAATAGAGACTCCACTTAGTATAGAAGAACTATAGTATAAGTTATATAATAATAAGATAAGGATTATTTAGGATTAATATAATTCAGTATAAGTTAGAAGCTAATAGATTATATTAGATCAGTATAATCCAGAGTAACTAAAGGAATATACTAACCAGCTGGAACTTATATATAAAATAAGCTTAAGTATATTTAAAATCAGACTTCTATAGCTTTTTAGTAGTTAACTTTATAATTATTCTTAGATACTCCTAACCTTATCTTTTAATTCTCTTATTAGACTTATATCTAATTATTATAAGTTTTAAAGATCTAATCTTATTAGTATTATAATAATATTATTACTTATATATTGTAATCTTAAGTTAATACTAATAGACTTACCTCTATTAGACTTAAGGTTAGCTATAATATTTTAATTACTTCTGTTTAGTAAGTTAACTTTATAATATCTACTTAATAATATCTAGGAAAGAATATTACTATATCTACTAAATATTAAACTCTTTCTACTTTTTTTTAGTTCTTAGGGAATACCTCCTAAAAGTAAATAACTTATTAAGCCTCTAGACTAGCAAATAAAAGATATTAAACCTTCTCATAATAAAGAGGATAATATTACTAAGTTTATATAATAGCTTTAATAGACTAATAGAAATACAACTAAAATATAGGAGATTATTAATAATAATATTACAGAAGTTACTTAACTTTAGTAGAATCTCTATAATAATCTGGATTAGTAGTAACTTCTCGCTCTTTAGTAGGAGGTTAATATCCTTTATACTACTATTAATATTATCTAGACTCTAGTTAAGTTACATAAGAAACTTTAACTTAACTTACTATAAGTTTTTAATAGAACTTCTAGATATTTTAAAAGATTCCTCACTTAAGTTAGAGCTTATTATTAATTTTATAATTTCAGTTTTAAGAATAAAACTAAATAAGTTAGTTATACTACTTTATTCCTTAAGGGAAGAGTCTTTATATAGTTTAAACTTTATCCTACTAATTTTCTTACTTATGAATAGAATAACCTTAAATTAGAGATTTAGGCTATTTCTATAGACTATTATGGCTTTAAAAACGTTCTAATCTTACTATTCTAAGAATTAGATAAGTAATAATAGTATAAATAAGACCTTATAGCTTTTAAATAGAAAGATATAGCTATATACTATATAGTTAAGTTCAGACGTATTTATACTAAACTTAACTATACTAATAACACTAAGATCTTTATATTCTACTAAGGACTGAAAGAAGATATTAAAGATAAACTTATTAAATAAGATAGACTTAGTAACTTTATTATATATATAGAACTTACTATTAAGATTAATAACTGACTCTTTCAGTGTTACTATAAGAAAGGTAAATAGTAATAATCTTAATAATCTAATAGTAGATATAAATACTAAGAACTACTATATAACTACTAAAACTAATATAATAATTAGGAAACTAGATAATAATTCACCCTATAAATAAGTATTTCTTACAGCTACTATAATAGCTCTATAAACCTCACTACTAGAGCTACTACTAAAGATAATAAATAATAAGACTTTAAATACTATAATTATAATAAACTAGAATATATAGCTAAAAACTACTACTTACCTAAACTGTTATAACCTAATAAGTAGGAGTTACTTACTTATATTAGTCTTAAGGATAAGATTCTTTAGAGGGGAGATTTAATATTACGACCTAATAGGATTAGGGCTAAGTTATAAAGTATCTAGCAGCTATAGAGTATTTTATATATATAAAGAAAAGAATATAATAAGGAACCTACTAGATTATAGAGGAATTATAATATAGATTATATAATAATAAGAGATAAGTAATTATCCTGTAGGGTAAGTAATTAATTAGTAGATCCTTAAAGTAATCAGTAAAACTAAGTAATTACTAACTTACAGGTAGTAATTACTTCTTACTTTTAGATTAGTGAAGAATAATATAATATTAATAGAAATAGGAAAACTTATAATATTATAGACTTATATATAGAATAAGTCTAAGTCTGCTTAAAGTTAGACTTTTCTAGCTTTTTAGTAATTAACGTTATAATTATCTTTAGATACTTCTAGTTTTATTTTTTAATTTTCTTATTAAACCTATATCTAATTACTATAAACTTTAAAGACCTAATTTTATTAGTATTATAATAATATTATTATCTATATATTATAGTTTCAAATTACTATTAATAAACTTACCTCTACTAAACTTGAAGTTAGCTGTAATATTTTAATTACTTCTATTTAGTAAGTTAACTTTATAAAGCTTACTTAATAGTATCTAGAAAAGAATATCACTATATCTACTAAATAATAAACTTCTTCTACGTCTTTTAGTTCTCAGGGAATATCCCCTAAAAGTAAATAATCTATTAAGCTTCTAGATTAGGAAATAAAAGATATTAAACCCTCTAATAATAAAGAGGATAATATTACTAAGCTTATATAATAGCTCTAAAAAACTAATAGAGATATAACTAAGATACAGAGGATTATTAATAGTAATATTATAGAAGTTACCTAACTTCAGTAGAATCTCTATAATAATCTAGATTAGTAGTAACTTTTTACTCTTCAGTAGGAAGTTAATATTTTTTATATTACTACTAATATTATCTAGACTCTAGTTAAATTATATAAGAAATTTTAATTTAACTTATTTTAGATTTTTAATAGAACTTCTAGATATCTTAAAGGATTCCTCACTTAAGTTAGAACTTACTATTAGTTTTATAATTTCAGTTTCAAGAATAAAGCTAAATAAGTTATTTATACTACTTTATTCCTTAAGAGAAGAGCTTTTATATAATTTAAACCTTATCTTACTAATTTCCTTACTTATAAATAGAATAATTTTAAGTTAGAAACTTAGACTATCTTTATAGGCTATTATAGTTTCAAAAGTACTCTAATTTCACTATTCTAAAAACTAGATAAGTAATAATAGTATAAATAAGATGTAGTAGCTTTTAAATAGAAAGATATAACTATATACTATATAGCTAAATTCAGATATATTTATACTAAATTTAACTATACTAATAACACTAAAATCTTTATATTCTACTAAAAACTAAAAAAAGACATTAAAAATAAACTTATTAAGTAACATAGATTTAGTAACTTTATTATATAAATAAAACTTACTATTAAGATTAATAACTAACTTTTTAAATATTACTATAAGAAAGGTAAATAGTAATAACTTTAATAACCTAATAGTGGACGTAAATACCAAAAACTACTATATAACCACTAGAATTAATATAATAATTAGGAAACTAGATAATAATTCAGCCTACAAATAAGTATATCTTATAGCTACTATAGTAAACCTATAGACCTCACTACTAAAGCTACTATTAAAAATAATGAATAATAAGATTTCAAATACTATAATTATAATAAACTAGGATATATAGCTAAAAACTACTACTTACTTAAGTATTAATAATAAGAATGATAATTTCAGCTAGTATCTAAATAAACTTAATAAGTTAATATCACTAAGAAGAAAATACTCTATATTTTTCTAACCTAAATAGTCTATTTTAACAATACTTATATTATATACTAAGAATCTAAAGATAATATAGAATAATATTCTAAAAATCCTTCTAGATAATTAGGATACTACACTAAGAAGATACTAGTAATAGCTAATATTAAGAAAGAAGAAAACTTCACGCTAGTCTCGAAATAAGATTAGATATAAGAAAATAAAGTAGTAATCTTATAACTGAAAGTAGCTGAGAGAGAACTTCACTATAGAATTAGTTAAATACTTAATAGATAGCTTCTATAGAGAATCTAGTATTAAATTTAATAGAGAATTAACACTAGAGGAAACTTACTTCTTACTTAAGCTTTTATATAACTACTTAAAGTGAGTAATAAGATACTAACAAAAACCCTCACTATAGTTAAATATAATAAGCTAGAATATAAAGTTAAGAAATAACTTAATAACTTCTATTAGTAAGAATTTATTAAAGTTAGCCTAGGAATCTATATTAACCTAAGTAACCTATTTAAGTTAATTAATAATAATACTAAGCTAGATAATAATACTATTAAAAGTTTAGAATTCTCTATTTTATAGCAACTAGGTAGTAATAAAAGTAGGTAACTTAGTATTTAGAGTATTCACTTAACTTAAGATAAGTAATTTATTATATTCTATAGAGTTTTAGGTAACTAGACTCTAAACTACCTTAAGATAATCCTCTATAATATAGATCATAAACTTCTATAAATTAATCACTCAGCTTACTAAACTATCTTTTAGGTATATTATATATAAGATAATTATATACTACACTTTGGTAATAAATTTGATAGATAATTTTTCCTATAATAACTTAAGAATAATCTAATTCTAAATATATACTTTAATATAAATCTACTATTTTAGGAACTTAAGCATTTTAATAAAAACTACTTCATGATATTTATACTTAGTAAAGACTATCCTATAGTATATATAAATAATATTATTAGTAAATAGACAGACTGCGAATCAGACTATTATATAATCTACTATATTAATAAAGTAAGAGAATAATATTATTAATATAATACACTTTAGAAATAAGAAAAAGATACTAAAGATAAACCTACACTACTAATACTGGAATATAAAGAATTAATATTCAGAAAGATATTTTTAAAAAAGAAGGATTATAACTTACTATTATAAAGGTAGAATAATATCAGAACAGAGGCACTACAAGCAGTCAAAAAACTAAACTTACTTACTAAATAAGGATAAAGAAAAGTATTTCAGATAAGGTTTTTATACTTAGTAATAGTAGAATATAATAATAAATACTTTCACCTTAATATTATAGTAAATAGATATAAGATATAAATCCTAATTCATTATAATATTTAAGGAAACTTTATATTACTATAAGTAGTAAATAAATAATAGATTCTATAGATTATAAAAGCTAAACTATACTAACTATATATTATTAAAAGAGAGAACGTTAAATACAGTAGAGATATTATTAACTTAGAGACTATATACCTCCCTTTAAACTACTATAGTTAGAAGGAAGACTATATCTTTAAAATAATAAAGATAAGTAATTAAGAGATTATCTTGAGAATCTTATAATTATAAAAGAATAATATACAGATAAATTAGAAAACTAACTATCTCTAATAGAAAAATTTAGTTTCTAAAGACTCTCTAGATAATAAACTCCTATATATTAAATATAACTCTAAGAGTATAAAGATTTATTATCTACCTAAGGATTAAGGCTATAGTAGTCTAAATGTTGAATATTATAGTAGTAGTAAGAATTAAAAATAAGATAGATTAACTTCAGACTATCCCCAATAAATACTGGATTTATAAATAACTTTTTATAGAAGAACTTAAAATCAGACTACTAGAATATATAAGTTATAATTATAAGATCCTTTTAAAAGAGGAGAAAGAGTCTAAATTCAGCAAAATCTATAGACTTAATTGAACAGAAATAGAAATACATAATAAGTATATTAATAAACACCTTAAGAAAAGTTATATTAAATATTTAATATTACTCATAGGAAGCTTAATCTTATTTATACCTAAGAAAAACAGTAAGCTATAACTTTATATTAATTATTAATAACTTAAAAATATAATAATTAAGAACTAATATTTATTACCTCTTATATTAAAACTATAAGATTAACTTTATAAAGCTAATTAGTTTATAGTTTTCAACCTTAAAGAAGCTTATAACTTTATCTAAATCCAAAAAGGCAAAGAATAGAAAACTACTTTTAGAACGAAAAAAGGATTTTATAAGTACTTTATAATATTTTTCAGACTTACTAATATACCTATAATATTCTAATTTATAATTAACTATATACTATATGGATATTTAGATATTTTTTATATAGTGTATGTTAATAATATTCTTATCTATTTAAGGATACTTAAAAAATATAAAGAATATATTTATAAAGTATTTTAGAAGTTTTAGTAAGCTAAATTACTAGTTAAACTAGAGAAGAGTAAGTTTTATATATAATAAGTAGAATATTTAGAATTCAATATTATACTAAATATAATTAAGATATTAACTAAGAAGATCTAGGTAGTTAAAAACTAACTTAAGCTAATAAATATTAAAGAAATCTAAATTTTCCTTAGATTTATTAATATTTACTGAAGATTCCTTAAGGATTATATAAAGAAAATAATCTTACTTACTAAACTTATATAAAAAGATACTAAATTTAATTAGACTAATAGATAAGAAGGAGTATTTCAGGATATTAAGAACTAAATTATCTTAAAGTCTATTTTTATAATTCTAAATTCTGATAAACTATTTAAAATTAAGATTAATACTTCAGATTATATAATAAGAAGATAACTAGAATAATAAAATATAAAAAGAATATTATATTTTTATACTTTCTATTTATATAAACTCAGTAGACTAGAACTTAACTATTAAATCTATAATAAGGAACCTATAGTTATTATTAAAATATTTTAAGAATAGAGACTATAACTCTTAGGAACTAAATATAAAATTCAGGTTTATACTAACTATAAGAATCTTATATACTTTATAATATCTAAGAATCTTAATAAATAATAAATTAGATAGTTAGAATTTCTTTTGGAATTTAACTTTTATATTATCTACTATAAAGAAACAGAAAATAGAAAAGCTAATATATTTAGTTAAAAACTAAACTATAATATCTTAGTATTAAAAGAAATATAGATTATCCTAAAAATAGATACAGATAGAACCCTTATATCTATATAGAAGTTACTCTTAATTACCAGATAAGTTAATATTAGTATAACTAAAAGAATAATATATAAGATAATTAGATATATTTATAGTATATTAGTATATAGATATTAAGAAGTTACTAAAATATTCAAAAAGATTTAATAATATTATAATAAAAAGGTTATAAAATAAAATATAATTAATATAATTAAGAATTATAAGACTTACCTTAAAAGTAAGCCTAGCTGATATAAACTTTTTAGTAAATTATAACTCCTACTAATATCTTAAAAGCTTTAAGAATTAATTTCTTTAGACTTTATTATTAAGCTACTAAAGTTATAAGAACTACTTACTAGAGTATACTATAATAATATTCTTATTATAGTAAAATAACTTACTAAATATATCTATTTTATTCTCTATAAAGAATTAAATATAGTAGAAAACCTTATATATATCTTCCTTAGAACTATCGTTAGTTAATATAGGCTACCTTAGGAAATTATATCTAATAGAGATAAATTCTTTATATCTAAGTTTTAGAAATCTCTAATTTTATAACTTAGAGTGAAATACTGTCTATCTACTACTTTCTACCTATAAACTAATAGCTAGACTAAATATATTAACTAGATTCTTAAAATCTACCTTAAATACTATTCTAACTATTAATAAGATAATTAAATTATTTTACTATTAATAGCCTAATTTACTTATAATAATATAGTAGGAGAAAATATTAAAGAATTATTTTTCTATCTTAATTATAAATTTAACCTTATTATATATAGAGAATCTTAATAGAGAGAATAAGTAGTAAAAATAATAATAGATATCTTGAAGTTTTACGCTCTCTAGAATAAGCTTCTAAAAAAACTAAAATTTATTAGATAATAATTTAGTTACTTTTGCTTTATACCTATAGTGGTATCTAAGCTCTTTACCCTATATATAGTTCTAACTGTAAAATATACTTAGTAACAGTATTCGTGCTAATACTGGCTCATAACTAGTTTAAACGGTAATAAAATTACCTATTATTGTAGATAATTATGCCCCCAGTTATGATATTTAACCTTACAGTAGAGGAAGACTTTATAGTAATAATCTATATAGCGAGAGCTTTAGTGAGACTAGAGCTTGATATATGTGGCTGAAAGTAACTACTAAAGTTATAAGGTTGAGAATTTTTATGAACCTCTTGAAGATAGAATAAAATAAAAAGCCTGCGAGAGCTAAGTATTTTATAATTTATTACTCTTCTATATTTAAACTATCCTTAGTGTTTTATAATAGAATCAGAATTCCCCTTAAATCTATATAGCTACCTGTAACTAAAGTAATATAATAGTAGGTTCTAAATATTCCTTTATAACTCCTATAATAGGGGATATTAATATCTCCTAAAGAGCCTAAGTAATATTATAAATATTAATATTAACAGACAGACTCTAGATATTCAGAAGAAAATCGTCTAGCTATCTTATAATCTGCTACGCTGAACTAATAATTTTAGAGACTAGTTATTAATTAGAGAATATCCTAATATTAATATACTATATAAGTTACTAAATACCTTAGAGTATTACAGTATTGTAATTACTGGGGTTTTAGATACTATATAGCTGCACTAAAAGTATCTATATCTATATTAGTATTATTTGTATGTTAACTGCATTTAATATATTAAGATTATTTACTAATAAGAGTAGACTGTATCCCACTATATTTATATAGAGATTATAAGTTAGTTTATATTAATAGTAGAGAATTTTTATATTAGTAGCGGAAAATTTTCATATTAGGAGTGTGAAGTTTCGTCTCAGGGGTGAGTAGGGTATAGTGAGGACGTTAAGGTTGCGGATATAGAGGTTATAATAAGTATTTAAATAGAGTAGCTATAGTTAGCAGTAATTAAATCTCTTAAGATATTCGAATCGTATATAGACGGCGTGAGGGCATGAGGGTGTGAGGGTGTGAGGTTAATGTAGAAGGAGTTGTTAGTTATTTGTTATCTGCGAAAAGGTTGACGCGGGGCGGGTGTGCTAACTGTAGCTGCAAGAGGTTTAGGTTTAGATTAACTTAGAGCTAGCTGTAGCAGTTAGCGGGGGGGTGGGAGGGCTGAAGTTATACTTTAGGGGGTAATATGTCCACTAATAGTCGCAATAGAGAGCAAGCTATCAGCCCCTCCTATTAGATAATAAATATATAAATATATTAATATTTTAAAGATTAGAAAGTTAATATTTAAGGAGGAAGATAGTATCTACCTTACTAGATAAAATATTAAAACTAAATAACTAAATAATATATTAGATTTTAAGAAACTTAAACTTTTAAAAACTATTTATAAAATCTTAAATATCAATTATAAATTATTACTACTAGATACTATAAAATATTATCTAGCTTTTTATATTTCACTTCTTAAACTAATATTAAAATAATCTTATATAGAAGATTATATTAAAATTAATCTAAAATAAGGATATAAAATAGAATAAATTATTAACTATATTAATTAATAAGATAATATAGAAATATAATATCTTATTAAATTGAAAAAATATAGTTATATAGAAAATATATAGAAACTAGTATCTAATATTTAATATCTTAAAAAACTTTAATAATACTAAAAATAATAAATATATAAATAAACTATAATATCTATAATCCAGATTAATAGACTAATTTATATTTAATATTCCTAACCTAAATATTAACTAACTAAAAAACCTTAAGGAGATAAAATATTCCTATATCTAGAAATACTATACTCTAAAAAATAAGAAATCCTAAACTAACTATTAATACCTCTAGAAATATTATTTATAATAAGAGATAATAGATTAAAGTCTATCCTAAACAGAGATTAGTTAGTCTTATTAGATACTCCTTATATAGATAAGTTCTAAAATATATATAACTTCTATACTTCTAAAAATAACTTTTCTATTTCCTACTTATCTACTAACTATATTTCTTAATAAATTAAATTAGAATTATATTCTTTTAGAAATCTCTTTTACTTTTAAAAATAAATTAAATAACCTAAAGTAGTTACTAACTATATCTATAAGACTTTAAGAGCCTCTTTAGCTTCTTATTCTTCTTACTTTACTATCTTTTACTCCTTAAAGTAATAATTTACTAAAAAGATAAAGTTAATAATATATATACAGGAAAAAGAACTATTTAATATTTATAAGTATTAACTATATTATTACTATCATAATCTATTAGACTTTATATAATATATTTACTATACTATTTCAAATTAGTAAGATCTATTTTATATATATAATTATATTAGAAATAATGAGAATATAGTATTATATTATAACTTTAGTAATTAATAAGAAAACCTAATATTTAATAGCTTTATTTAATCTGAATTTAATAACTTTTATAAGAATCAGATTTTCAAATATAATCTAATATAATATTAACAGTAGAAAAAAATAGAAGAATATAAAATAATCAGTAACCCTATCTAGAGGTTACTATATACTTATATTAATCTTAAGAATAAGATTTTCAGAGGGGAAACCTAATATTAGAACCTATTAGAATTATAGGACTAAGGGACGCCCTATAGGACGTTTAGGAACTATAGAATCTTTATATATAAAATAATATAGAAATAATAAAACCTCCACTCAGTATAGAAAAACTATAATATAAATTATATAATAATAAGATAAAGATTATTTAGGATTCATATAATTTAGTATAAATTAGAAGCTAATAGATTATGTTAGATTAATATAATCCAGAATAATTAAAAGAATATACTAACTAGTTGGAACCTATATATAAGATAAGCTTAAATATACTTAAGATTAGACTTCTATAGCTTTTTAGTAATTAACTTTATAATTATCTTTAGATACTTCTAGCTTTATCCTTCAATCCTCTTATTAAACTTATACCTAATTACTATAAGTCCTAAAAACCTAATCTCATCAGTATGATAATAATACTGTTACCTATATATTATAGCCTCAACCTACTACTAATAGACTTACCCCTACTAGACCTAAGGCTAGCTATAATATTAAGGTAGTCTATACTAACTAATAGTAATTCTGAGGAAAATATATATAAGGTTTTCTACTATACTTAATTCTTTATAGAGAATAAAGTAGGTATATTTAGTAAGTTATTTTACTATAATAAGAATATTATTATAGTATATTCTAGTGAGTGGTTCTTATAATTTTAGTAGTTTAATAATAAAATCTAAAGAAATTAATTCCTAAAGCTTTTAAGGTATTAGTAAGGATTATAATTTATTATAAAATTTATATTAGCTAGACTGACGTTTAAGGTAAGGTTTATAATTCTTAATTATATTAATTATATCTTATTATATAACCTTTTTATTATAATATTATTGAACTTTTTTGAATATCTTAGTGACGTCTAAATATCTATATACTGGTGCACTATATATATTTCTAATTATCTTATATATTATTCTTCTAGTTATATTAATATTAATTTATCTAGTAATTAAAAGTAGCTTCTATATAGATATGAGGTTTCTATTTATATCTATTTTTAGGATAACTTATATTTCTTTTAGTATTAATATATTATAGTTTGTTTTTTAACTAAGTATATTAGCTTTTCTGTTTTCTGTTTCTTTATAATAGATAATATAAAAGTTAAATTCTAAAAGAAATTCTAACTATCTAATTTATTACTTATTAAGGTTTTTAGATATTATAAAATATATAAAATTCTTATAGTTAATATAAATCTAAACGTTATATTTAGTTTCTAAGAGTTATAGTCTTTATTCTTAAAATATTTTAATAATAACTATAAGTCCTTTATTATAGATTTAGTAGTTAAGTTCTGGTCTACTGAGTTTATATAAATAGAAAACGTAAGGATATAATATTCTTTTTATATCTTATTATTTTAGTTATCCTCCTATTATATAATCTGAGGCGTTAGTTTTAACTTTAAATAGTTTATTAGGATCTGGAATTATAACAATAGGTTTTAAGATAATCTAGTTCTTAATATTCTGAAATACTTCTTCTTATCTATTAGTCTAATTAAATTTAGTGTTTTTTTATGTAAGTTTAGTAAGTAGGATTATTTCTTTTGTATAATATTTAAGGGATCTTTAGTAAAAAGTAGCGAATCTAAGGAAAGTTTGGATTTCCTTAATATTTATTAATCTAGATTAGTTCTTAACTGCCTAGATCTTTTTAGTTAATATTTTAATTATATTTAGTATAATAGTAAATTCTAAATATTCTACTTATTATATATAAAATTCACTTTTCTCTAGTTTAACTAGTAGTTTAGCCTACTGAAGTTTCTAAAGTATTTTATAAATATATTTTTTATATTCGTTAAATATTCTTAAGTATATAAGGATATTATTAAGATATACTATATAGAAAACATTTAAATATTTATATAGTATATAGTTAATTATAAATGAGAATATTATAAATATATTAGTAAGTCTAAAAAATATTATAAGGTATTTATAAAGTTTATTTTTTATTCTGAAAGTGGTTTTCTATTTTTTATTTATTTTAATTTAGATAAGGTTGTAAGTTCTTTTAAGGTTAAGAGCTGTAAACTAATTAACTCTATAAACCTAGTCTTATAGTTCTAATATAAGGAATAATAAGTATTAATTCTTAATTATTATATTATTAAGTTATTAATAATTAATATAAAGTTATAGCTTACTATTTCTCTTGAGTATAAATAGGATCAAGTTTCCTACTAGTAATATTAAATATTTAATATAATCCTTCTTAAGATGTTTATTAATATACTTATTAAGTATTTCTATTTCTATTTAATTAAGTCTATAGATTTTACTGAATCTAAGTTTCTTTCCCTCTTTTAAAAGAATCTTATAATTATAGCTTATATACTTTAGTAGTTTAGTTTTAAGTTCTTCGGTGAAAAATTATTTATAAATTTAGTATTTATTAGGAATAGTCTGAAGTTAATCTATATTATTCTTAACTATTATTATTTCTATAATATTTAATATTTAGGCTACTATATGTTTAATTTTAAGGTAGATAATAAATCTTTATGTTTTTGGAGTTATATCTGATTTATATAGGATCTTATTATCTGGAGAGTCTTTTGGAATGAAATCCTTCTATTAGAAATAGTTAGTTTTCTAATTTATCTATAAGGTATTTTTTTAAAACTATAGGATTTTTAAGATAATCTCTTGATTACTTATCTCTATTATATTCAAGATATAGTCTTCCTTCTAATTATAGTAGTTTAAAGGGAGGTATATAGTCTCTAAATTAATAATATTTCTACTATACTTAATACTTTCTCTTTTAATAGTATATAGCTAATATAGTTTAGTTTATATTATTGATAGAATTTATTATTTATTTATTATTTATAGTAGTATAAAGTTTCCTTAAGTATTATAATTAATTAGAATTTATATCCTATATTTGTTTACTGTAATATTAAGGTGAAAGTATTTATTATTATATTTTGCTGTTACTAGGTATAAGGATCTTATCTGAAATGTTTTTCTTTATTTTTATTTAGTAGGTAAGTCTAGTTTTTTTATTATTTATAGTATCTCTATTCTAATATTATTTTATATTCTTAATAGTAGGTTATAATTCTTCTTTCTTAAAGTATCTTACTGAATATTAATTCTTTATATTTCAGTGTTAGTAGTGTAAGTTAGTCTTTAGTGTCTTACTTCTGAAGTTTATTATATTAATAATGCTATTCTCTTACTTTATTAATATAGTGGATTATGTAGTGGTCTGATTTATAGTCTGTCTATTTACTAATAATGTTATTTATATATACTATAGGGTAGTTTTTATTGGGTGTGAATATTATAAAATAGTTTTTATTAAAATATTAAAGTTCCTAAAAAGGTAGATTTATATTAAGATATATATTTAGGATTAGATTATTCTTAAATTGTTATAGGAAGAATTATCTTTTAAATTTATTACTGAGGTATAGTATATAATTATCTTATATATAATATACTTAAACAATAGTTTAGTAAGCTAGGTAATTAGTTTGTAGAAGTTTGTAGTTTATATTATGGAGGATTATTTTGAAGTAGTTTAGAGTTTAGTTACCTGAAACCTTATAGAATATAATAAATTACTTATCTTAAATTAGGTAAATATTCTTAATCTTAAGTTACTTACTTTTATTACTATATAGTTACTATAAAATTAAGGATTCTGGATCTTTAATAATACTATTATCTGACTTAGTATTATTATTAATTAATTTAAATAGGTTACTTAGGTTAATATAGATTCTTAGGCTAACTTTAATATATTCTTACTGGTAGAGGTTATTAAGTTATTCCTTAACTTTATATTCTAGCTTATAATATTTAGCTATAGTTAAAGTTTTTGTTAATATTTTGTTACTTATTTTAAGTAGTTATGTGAGAGCTTGAGTGAGAGGTAGGTTTCCTCTGGCGTTAGTTTTCTGCTGAATTTAATATTAGATTCTCTATAGAAGCTATCTGTTAGATGTCTGACTGATTTTATAGTAAAGTTCTCTCTCAGCTGCCTGTAGCTATAGGATTATTATTTTATTTTCTTATACCTAGTTTTATTTAGGGACTGGCGTGAAGTTTTCTTCTTTCTTAATAGTAGCTACTATTAGTATCTTTTTAGTGTAGTATCTTAATTATTTAGAAGGTTCTTTAGAGTATTATTCTATATTATCTTTAGATCTTTAGTATATAATATAAGTATTATTAAAATAGGCTATCTAGATTAGAAAAATATAGAGTATTTCTTTCTTAGTAAGATTAATTTGTCAGGTTCGTTTAGATACTAGCTAAAATTATTATCTTTATTACTAATACTTAGGGGAGCAGCAGTTTTTAGCTATATATCCTAATTTATTATAATTATAGTATTTAAAATCTTATTATTTATTATCTTTAGTGGTAGCTTTAGTGGTGAAGTTTATAGGGCTACTGTAGTAGTTATAAGAAATACTTATTTACAGAGTAAATTATTATCTAGTTTCCTCATTATTACGTTAGTTTTAGTAGTTACGTGGTAGTTTTTAGTATTTATACTTACTATTAAGTTATTAAAGTTATTACTATTTACTTTTTTATAGTAATACTTAAAAAGTTAGTTATGAATCTTAATAGTAAGTTCTACGTATGAAATAAAATTACTTAGTCTATCTTATTTAATAAGTTTATCTTTAATATTTTCTTTTACTTTTTAGTAGAATATAAAGATCTTAATATTATTAGTATAGTTAAGTTTAGTATAGATATATCTAAACTTAGCTATATAGTATATAGCTATATCTTTCTGTTTGAAAGCTGTAAAATCTTATTTATATTATTATTACTTATCTAGTTTTTAGAATGGTGAGATTAGAGCGTTTTTAAAGTTATAATAGTCTGTAAAAATAGTCTAAGTTTCTAATTTAAGGTTATTTCATTTATAGGTGAGAAAGTTAGTAAGATAAAGTTTAAACTATATAAAAGCTCTTCCCTTAAGGAATAATGTAGTATAAATAACTTATTTAGCTTCATCCTTAAAACTGAGATTATAAAACTGATAATAAATTCTAACTTAAGTGAGAAAGTCTTTAAGATATCTAGAAGCTCTATTAAAAATCTATAGTAAATTAAGTTAAAGTTTTTTATATAATTTAACTAGAGTCTGAATAATATTAATAGTAATATAAAAGGTATTAACTTCCTACTAAAAAGTAAGAAGTTACTACTAATCTAGATTATTATCGAGATTCTACTAAAGTTAAGTAACTTCTACAGTATTACTATTAATAATCTTCTATATTTTAGCTATATCTCTATTAGTCTATTAGAGCTATTATATAAGCTTAGTAATATTATTCTCTTTATTACTAGAAGGTTTAATATTTTTTATTTCCTAGTTTAGAGGTTTAATAGATTATTTACTTTTAGGAGGTATTTCCTAAGAACTAGAAGAAATAGAAGGAGTTAAGTATTTAGCAGATATAGTAATATTCTTTCCTAAATACTGTTAAATAGATATTATAAGGTTAACTTACTAAATAGAAGTAATTAAAATATTATAGCTAATTTTAGGTTTTGTAGAGGTAAGTCTATTAGTAGTAAGTTAAGACTATAATATATAAATAATAATATTATTATAATACTAATAAGATTAGGTTCTTAGAGCTTTTAGTGAACAAATATAAATTCTATAAGAAGATTAAAGAATAAAGCTAGAAGTATCTAAAGATAATTATAGAGTTAATTACTGAAAAACTATAAAAGTCTAATCTTAAGTATACTTAAGCTTATTTTATATATAAATTCCAGCTAGTTAGTATATTCTTTTAGTTATTCTAGATTATACTAATTTAATATAATCTATTAGCTTCTAACGTATACTAAATTATATTAATCCCAAACAATCCTTATCTTATTATCACGTAATTTATACTATAGTTCTTCTATACTGAGTGGAGTTCCTATTATTCCTATATTATCCTGCATATAAAAGGCCTGCAGCCGCCAGGCGTCCTGCGGGGTATCCCTTAGTCCTATAGTTCCAATAGGTCGTAATATATAACTAATATAAATTTAACTTCTATATAATAGATATATTAATACCTACTTATTACTATTTCCTTATATAATATAAAGAAGTAGAAAACTTAAATAATAACTTTAGAGATACTTATAAGATTAATATTAAGGATAATATAGTAGTATATTACCTCTAAGACTAGCAGCTTAAGAATTAACCTGAAGTATCTAGTTCTCTAAGTAACTTTTTAAATAATTTTATAATTTGTTACTTTAAAGAATAATCTATACCTCTATATAATTAAAAGATGATAAGGATCCTCCAGGACTAAGTAGTAATCTATATTCTAATAAAGAGAGATAATATAACTAAGGAGATTACTATTTTAGTATCTATATTTATTCTTAAAGGATACTATTTAGATATAGCTTTTTAAGGGATTTTACCTAACTAAGACACTACTAACTACTTTATAGCTAGCTACTTCCAGTTTAATACTCTAAAATAAACTATCTTTCTCTCTATTCTCTCAAAAACTTCTAGAGAAGGATTAATCTCTATTTATTTTAGAAGAAGTAAGCTTATAGAAATAATAAATATAGTTAATATACTTATGCTACTTAGTATAATAATATTCTATATAATCCCTTATGAGATCCTATTTCTACTATATCTTACTAATATAGATCACTTAGATATTATTTTCGATAATTTCCACAACTACTTACGTTAAAATAAAAAAAGTATCTTAATTATATATAAATAAGGATATTTATAGATATTATTAAATAAGGAGGAAATATTTACTTCCTTATACCTAATAGAGATTAAGATCCAGAAACTCTATTATCATTTTAGATATCTATTTATCATATATCTTTAAGAAGTTCTCTATTAAACTGGATATTCAGTTAATCGAGAAACTCTTATACTTTTTAAAAAATACTATTATTAGTATTAGATATATAATACTACCTCCTCTCAATTTAAGTTTACCCTATATAATAGTATTAACTTTAACTTTAAAGTTATTATTAATATATTTTATCTTAAAGGTAACTACTTTATACTCTATATTATTAATATAGTTACAGTCTTTAATACTACTTATTTCCTACTTAATATTTCAGTAAGATTAATATAGGAAGCTCTTAAGATATACTAAATTAATACTTACCTAGATCCACCTGATTTTATCTCTACTAATACTAAAATAAACTTCCAATCTAAAGATTTCCACTCAGAAGCTAAAATAATAAGCTTAACTATCAGGATTATACCTATTTATAATAGTATTAATAAGGTAGAATATTACTATACTCTTCTCTATTATATATATAAGATCCACTATTAAGAATATTTATTATTATTATAAGAGTATTACCTCTAAGCTACTTATAAGTTAATAAATAATACTACTAGCCTAAATAGTTTTATACTTACACTCCTTATCTTTAAAACCTACTTCCAGCTTACTGAGAATTTTACTTTATCTCTAGAGATAGTCTTATAAACGTAAGTAATTTAAAAAGTAACTAAAACTATCTACTATAAGTATATAAAGAGGATTATTAATATTATTATAGCTACTTATAATAATCCTAATATATTATAAGTTATAAGCTTCCTACTATAGTTTCTTATCTATATATAGCGAGAAAACAAAATTAGTAAGGTTTCTTCTGCCTACTTACTACCTATAGTAAGATATATATTATTAACTTCCCTTATAATCCTTAAAAGTTCCACTTAACTACTATAAAAATATACTATAAAAATAACAATATTTCTCCTTAATTATATATTCCAGTAGAAATATAAGAATATTTCTAATATAGATATAAAAATAGTAATACTAATAAAACTAATTTATAGCTTTCCTCACAACTAAGGAAGAAGCTAACCTAACCCTCTCTTAATCCCTCCACTAAAAAGAAATTATTACTACTTCTAGCTTTCCCTTTAAAACGTTAATAAAAAAATAGGAAATAATAATAATAATAATATAATTAAGATTATCCAGTATAATCCTATTCTCTATAAAAGCTATAGTATATTTAAGTCTCAAATTATTAATAAAGTTAAGAATAAAGATAGTAATTAAATATATAAGAAATTAAAGCTTATAATCTAAAGTTTTAGAGATAATAAGAAACTTATAATTCTTACTCAGTCTCCCACGATTCAGAGAAGTAGCTAAAGATTAATTATAACTATTACCTCTATATTAATAAGAAAAGAAAACTTCCTCTTCTAACTAAGAGATATTATTCAGACCTATATTTAAGCTAAACCTAAGCTTATAAGATATATTATAACTAAGTTACTTATTTACCTTAAAGACTAATATCCTCTAGAATCTATAATAATAATTATTAAACTACTTTATAGCTTAGCTGAAGCTAGTACCTACTAGTAAGTAATATACTTAAAATATTATAAAGAATAGTTATATATAGAGATATCTACCTATAACTCTTACTTCCTTATCTCTCAACCTAATAATAAGATATTTAGCGTAATTAGTATATAAACTAATAATATCCTCAGTTTCTCTAATACTATTTTTACTTAATAAGAAGATAAAGAACTAGTAAAAACCTCCCTTATAGTAAAACTTAAGATCTTCCTTATAAAGTTAATATTACTCATATTTAATAGTAGTATATTCTTCCTCTAAAGTATAAACCTCCTTCTTAAGTAAAAGAACTAAAACTATAAATTTACTATTATTAATATCCTTACAAACTTTCAAATACTTAAGAAAATCTACATTAAATAATATATATATATAAAGTAAATATTACTTTAATTTACCAGTCTGAGATATTCTTTAACCTCTTATATACAGTATAATAATAATAACTTTCTAGTGATAATATTACCACTCTTAATAAATATATTAAATAGTAAATATAATATTTAGACTAAAAGTTAACTTTTATCCCCCTCGACCTCTCTAAAATATATCTCTATATTTCTATAGATAGTTTCTTTATTAATAATATTAACCTATCATTTTAATTAGAATTTATAATAATCCTAAGCTAAGAGATAGCTATTAATAAAAGTGAATTTAAAATCTAAAGTAATCTAATTTATTACTCTTTAACTAAAAGTAAAAAAGTAACCAGAAGTATACTTACCTCAGACATCTACATTATAGTTACTAATATAGATTTTACATATATTATTACTATATTTTTATAAAAGATTATAACTTATCGTAACTTTCCTCCTATCCCTATAATTATCTATACTAACTTATACTTATTATATAAATACCTCATAAAGCTTAGTGTCACGAAAGAGAAGAAGCTTATAATTAATATTATAACCTTAAGGTAATTATATAAATATTAAGAACTCTATAAAGTATAGTAAATGAACAGTAAGGATAATCTTACTAATACTTTCACTAAAAGATTCCTAAACTATATCCTAGAGATATTTATTAATATAAATAATATAATAGTTTATATAGAGGAATAAGTTACTTATTCAGAATAAAAGGAGGGGATTCGGAAGGTTATTCAGTTAAAAGATATAGATTATTTAATTAATTCTATCTTATACGTAGAGAAATAGTATACTATAGTTAAAAGGCAAAAAGGAAGTTTATTAGTATTAGTAGTATAATAACTATAGGGATATTAGGGTCCCACAATATACCGACTATATAGCGTAACCTAGTAGTAGAAACTACTACTACTAGTAATAACTAACCACTAGTTATCACTAGCTACTAGGTAATTAGTAACTAATTACCTAAAGTATCTAGATCTAGCCTATATATAGCCTATAGGCTATATACTATAAATATTAACACCTTTAACCCTATTAGTATACTATACGTAATAATATATATAATATACCTTCCCCTAGTGAAACTAACATTTATATTAGTAAGGTAGCTAAGTATTTAGTAAACTTTCTCTTTATACCTCTCTTTTAAGTTATTAGTATTAATAAGGATATTTATTAGTTTATAACTAGTAATATTAAACGTCGTAAATCGATCGATTATAACGTAACTATTCTATACTAATTCTTCTTATTCTATATATCTTATCTAAGTTTTCAGCGCGTAGGCTATAGCCTACGTGCGTACAAATAGGAGCTATATAAGCTATATAGCCGTACGGGTGCGTAGGCCCTAGCCCACATACGTACGAATAGAGACTATATAGGCTATACAGGCTAAACAGCCCGACTATTTACCCGACATAGCCATAGCATTAATAGCTCTATAAGCCACGAAAATAGCTATGAAAATAGCCACGAAAATAGCTATTAAAATAAACAAATAATATTATTAATATAAATAATAATAAAATTATTTAGAAATTATTATAAGTAGCTATTAATATATTATTAGAATATAGTAGGGATATTAGTAAGTTTAAAGAGGTATACTACTTATTTAAAAAGACTATAATATATATAAATAACTATTTTCATCTAACTTACTTTATTAATTTTAATTTTATATAATATAATAATAATATTAAGTTTAGTATACTAATAAGTTATAATAACTTTCTAGAGGGCTTTTAATATAAAAGAAAGAAAGTAATAATTCTTCTTTAAAATTATATTAAAGGTTTTATAATTTATATAGAAGTATATTTCTCCGTTTAGTTCTTTTATCAAGAGAATTAAGATATAAGTAGAGAAGCTACTTATCTTAATAAATTCCTTATCAAGTAAGTTCTCTAGAGTTTTCTTAAGTATTAGAAGTTTCTTCTATAATATACTATAGAGGGATTCCTAAGGAAGGTTTAGTTTCTATTTCTTATTATTAGAAATTAGTAGAATATAGTGATTTATTTCTAGTTAGCTAGAAGGTAGTTAGTATACTAAATTTAGATAGAAAAGGTCTGGAAATTCCTCTAAGATACTTATAGAAATATAATTTCTTAAGTTTACCTCTATCTTTAAGGTTAATATTCTCTTAATATTAATAAGACTAATAGATATAATTTAGTAGGAACTTAATATATTATTAGTATACTATATAGTATAATAGTAGATAAATATAAATAAATTAGTATTAAGTAGGTAGGCTAACTGAATCTTCTTAAGTTATATTAACTTATTTTAGTGTTTCAGATAGATTATTATACTATCTTTCCTATACGTTATCTATTAAGCTTTAGTATTATAGATAATATAATTATTTTCTATTTATAGCTATTCAAAATATAGAAGTAGCTGGAGGTTCTCTATTATATATATATATAGATTTTCTGTATATAGCTACTAACCTTTAGAGTTAGAATAGCTACTATCTAGATATTACTAAGTAAACACTAAGTAGTATATTTCCTTATCTATGCTTTTAATTTATTAACTAGTAGGAGATATACTTTCTTCATAAGGAAGATGTTAATAATAATATAAATATTATAGTTTATATTAATAAGCATATTAATAAAGTAATCTTTATTTGTTCTAGTCTCAATAGTAGCTAATTACTAGTTACTTATCTATTTCTTTTGATATTATATATTCTATTTTATTACTTTCGCCTCTATTAGCTTTACAGTCTAATTTTAGTTTAAACTTCCTAGTTATAATTACCTGTCGCAGGATTCGAACCTACTGTTTTTACTAAAACGGAAAGAGCCAGCTAGACGTTAAACCACTATATCAAACAGGTGAGGTAAATAAGGTATTAATATTCCTAATTATTATTAAAGAAATATTAGTTAATTTAAAGCTTAGCTTTTATCTACTAAGTCTATACTTAATATTCCTTCTACTTACTTAAAAACTTTAGAGGAAGAGAAAGAAGCTTCCTCTAGTAGTTAGCTACTAGTAGAGATATAGTAGTATTACTAACTCTAAAAGCTAGTATTCTAATAGATATTATTCTGGGGGTTACTAGAGTATTTTAATATAAGCTAGAGATATTTATTATAGTAGTTACCTAGAGGTCACTACTTATTATAGTATTTTATCTTACTAGTTTCTATATAAGTTTATTAATTTTCTAGTAGAGAAAGCTTAAAGTATACTGTAACTACTACTAAAATAGTTTACTTATAAAGTTACTACTTATAGGAGTATCCTGAGGGACTTTAATATTTTTTATTATTCTTTCTATTAGTTAGTTAGTTACCTATTATATAATATTATATTCTAGAAGCTGTATTTAACTAAACTATATAATTAACTAGTAGGAAGCTATACTTTATTTAGTATTATCTATATAGTAAATAAAACTTAATTCTAAATATATAAAAAGCTGAATCTAAGTTTATTTAACTAAAAGGTAATATATAATACTATTTATTTAGAACTAAAAAGTAAAAAAGAAGTTTTTATAAGTATATAGAAAAATCTATATATATAGTGCTATATGGAGCCTACTGGGGCTTTATACGGGCGAGGAGGTTAGCTTTGGATATCTAGATACAGCCCTAGCTAGACATTCAGACGTAGCGTGTGATAATTATCTATTATAAGAATAAGTAGAAATATTATAATATATACTATTCCTTTACTATACTGTTAGTAATATTCTACTAATATTATAATATAAATATCCTTTAAGTTATATAATACTAATTAGATTATCTAAAATAGGTTTATTTAACTTTATTAATATTTAGAGTGAAATATTCTGGAGTTTCATTATATAGGTAAGCTTTTCCATATTCTCTCTAAGGTTTTAGTAAAATAGTAGTATATAAGTAAGATAATTCAAAATGTTACTATTAATATACAATAATTAAAGTTAAGTTTAAAATTACTTTTTCTTTAGGAATTATTATTTATTTATAAATATCTTAATATCATATTTACTATTTTCGTAGGTTATACCGAATATATATTATCCTATCTCTGCTAATTATGTTTAAATAGATAAATATTTGTAATATAGAGACTAAGATATTTTACTATAGATCTACTATATAATCTATATACTTTTAGAATAATAGTGTTACTATTATACTGAATAATTACCTTACCTATTTCCTTAATAATGTTTATTATTTTAAGTTGCCGCGTAACTTTAAAGTTCATTTTATTAAGATAGTATTTTAATTTGATAATAATTTCCGTTTAATTCTTACCTGCTACTTTATATATAAAAGTTCTAATTACCTTACTGCTATTATAGGTAGCTAGTATATTCTCTATAGATTTAATATTACTATTCCTTACTGTATATTTTTCTCTGTTTTACTATTTATTAATATTAAGTGTAAAAAGAATAATTATAATAGTGGTAATAATAATAGTAATAATAATAAGAATAGTAATAGTAATTTATTTAGTAATAAGTTTAAAGTGATTAAGATTTATTTAAGATTTTCCTATTTATCTATATCTGCTTACTATTTTATTAGTAATAATTATGAAAGGCTGGCTCCAACCGGGGGGCGTAGTATTACAGCCAATAACGTCTCAGCCTTCAGTACCTATATACGTAGGCGTACGTATACAAACAGTACTACTAATTAAACTATATATTATAGCCTTATTAAAAAGTATATAATAATAAGTAATCTACTTATTGTCTAGCTGCACTTAAGTAGGGTGTTCTATAGTATATTCTATATAGAGCTAGCTTATAATACTACCTCCCCTCTCCCGCTTCCGCTATACTACACTACCTACCTATTATAAGCTCACAGTAGGGAGGGCTTCTAAGCACTTAAGTAATATACCCCCAGCGGCTATCTCATACACTATAAGCTAGAGAATAAATCCATATATAACCGCAGATTGAACCCTAGACTATAGGGTAGACTTATTATATGTAAAAGGGTAGCCCCAACTGGGGGGTATAACGTTGCAGCTAATAACATCTCAGCCTTCAGTATCTATATACGCGGGCGTACACATACGAACAGTACTACTAATTAAGCTATATATTATAGCCTCATCAAAAAGTACGTAATAATAAGTCGTCCACTTATTATCTAGCTGCACTTAAGTAGAGTATTCTATAGTATATTCTATACGGAGCTAGCTTATAATAATAATACTATTACTATATTTTATCTTTAGGGTTATATTATTATTACTTTCGGTGGTATCTTAGTAACTACTAGCGTTTATATTAATTATATAATTAAGAAAGCTATATCTAATTACTTTTCTTCTGATAATATTTATATAGTAAGTTCTCTATATTAAAATAATAATTTTAGTAATACTAAGAATATTATAATACTTAATATTAAAGAGAATATTAATAGGTTTAACTGTAAATTCTATCTAAAGAGATATAATATATATTTATTTAGTATTACTATTATTATATAATATTTATAGTATTCCGCTAAGTATTTACTACTATTTCCAAGAAGGTAGCTTCTAAAATAGTTACATTTTAGAAAGTTACGTCTAAGTAAGTTACTGTTTCCGCTGTTACTTAGAAGAGAAATTAAAGATATTCTTATGAAAATACTTTTAAGCTTTGAATATATTTAGTATATTTAACTATATATAATATCTATCTTATTATTAAGGCTTATAAAGTTAGTTTAGAAGTATTTTGTTTAATATCTTTATTTATATATATCAGCTAATATATTACTAAAGTGTATGAAATTTCGAGTTTAAAGATATATTTCTTATAATACTATTTAAGATATTTAAATAGTTAATAGACTTTTTGTCTCTTTCATCTTTTTTATATAGTATTACTATAAGTTTGATATTATGTTTAATTATTTTAGTTTCTATAGTAATATATTATTTATTTTCTGTATTTATAGATAGCTTCTTTTATATTATTTAGGTTAGTTATTTAGTTACGTTTACTCTATATCTGAAGTGGTATTTAAGCTCTTTACTCTATATATAGTTCTAACTGTAAGGCTTACCTAGCGAGAGCCTCAGTAAGGCTAAAGCTTAATATATATAGCTAAAAGTAACTACTAGGGTTATAAGATTAAGAATCTTTATAAATCTCTTGAAGATAGGATAAAATATAAGGCTGAAAGCTAAGTATTCTATAATCTATCGCTCTTCTATATCTTCACGATAAAATTAAAATTCCTTCGAAATCTATATAGCTACCTATAACTAAAAGAATATAGAATAAGTAAAGATATATCTAACTATAACTATTATAACTAAAGTTATCAGTTTATTAAATTAGACGTTACTGAAATTATCCTAAATAGTACAATTAACAGGCAGCCTATAGATATTTAAAAGAAACTTATATAACTATCCTATAATCTACCATATTAAGCTAACTATTTTAGAGATTAGTTATTAATTAGATAATATCCTAAGATTAATATATTATAATAATACTAATTATTAAATACTTTATAGTATTATAGTAATATAATTATAGAGATTTTAAAAGCTATCCAGCTGCACCAGAAGTATCTATATCTATATAAGTACTATTTATATATTAGCTGTATTTAATCAATATATTAAGATTATTTACTAGTAAAAGCAGGCTAGGTTCCACTATATTTATATAGAGCTTATGAGTTAGCTTATATTAGTAGTAGAGAACTTTCATATTAGGAGCGTAAAACTGCGTCTGGAGGGTAAGAATATTAAGGTCGCAAATATCAAGATTATAATAAATATTTAAATAGAGTAACTATAATTAGTAGTAATTAAATCTCTGGAGATATTTAAATTATATATAGCGTGAGGATATAAGAATATAAGGGCGTAAGGTTAATATAAAAGAAGTTATTAGTTATTTATTATTAAAAAGGTTAATATAAAGTAAATATACTAACTACTATAGCTACGAGGGATTCAGCTTTAAATTAACTTAGGGCTAGCTGTAGCAGTTAGCAGGGAAGTAGGAAAGCTAAAGTTATACTTTAGGGGGCAATATATCCACTAATAGTCGTAATAGAAAGTAAGCTATCAGCCCCCCCCTTTAGGTTAGGTATAATCTTCTAGATATTATGTTTTACTTACTAGTCTACCTATTTTATAAGAAAATACTTATTAACTTTATTTTATTATTTACTAATAATTTTCTTAACTTTCTATTTAAAAAGGTTATTTTCTAATTCAGATAAAATAGCCTAAGTGTTACTATTACTTTAGTAGTTTATCTAAGATTTAAGGAATAAAACTGGAAATATACTATATATCTATTAGTATTACTTTAGTTAATATATTTTATATATCTATTTTCTAATTGTCTTAGTAATAGAAACTTTAATATATTTTAATATTAACTGTCTTCATTTAAATTTAAAAGTCTATATTAATAGCCTAATAGTAACTTTAGATATAAATTAATACTACTTATACCTAACATTATATATATTTGCCTGACGTTCTATAGCTTTCTTTTAGTAGGTTGCTATTCATTAGATTACTAACTAATATAGTTAATATACGTTACTATGTTCTATATTATTAGGTTACTTTTTACTATATATTTAACTATTTGTAAATAAAATCTATATAGCCTTTCTATTAGTAAGTAGCTAGTGGTAATATATTTACTATTATTATATATAAATATAGCTTCCTTTAGTTATATTATTCAGACTGTAGGTAGGTTTCTGCTAAATATCCAGAGGTATTACTTTAGAGTCCAATATATTTACTTAGTTTACCTATTAGCTTATAGATAGTATATAATTAATAGCCGTTATCTAATAAGATATTATACTATAGATATCTTTTAGAATTAGTTAGTAAGAAGCTTATTTCTATTACTAACAATACCTTCTAGAATATAAAATTAATATTTAACTTTCTTATAGAATATTACTATTAACTTTATGGTTATTATTCTATTTATTATTAAAATAAATAAAGTAAATTTTATTAGTTAAGTTATAATTATAAGGATAATATTATATATACTGCTATATATGTATATATTTTCTGGAAGCTTAATGATAAAGTTTATATTCAGTTTCTGGAATAATATTATAGAAATTAATAGAAACTGTAACTATCTATATAGCTTATACTATAGTATTCTAATATTTTAGTAAACTGTCGCGAAGTAATATATACTATTTATATAGCTAAAATGCCGCTCTATAGCTACAATCCGTAAGGTTAAAATACTCCTCAGATTAAGCTTCCCACATATACTAAATTAAGTTTTTTTGCTTCCTTATCTATACTCCCCTACAGCTGTAATACTTTCATAATAGTTATAAGCCCAACTTTGTAGTGTTTTATATTATACTAAATAATTTTTTCTTCCCTCCACACTACTAAATAAAACCTATATAATTCTATCTATATAAGATCTTTCTTATAGCGTGAGATATAGCTCTTAAGAAACTTTCTTAATAATCCTCTTAAGAGGCTTTATATTATCCTTTCTCCCTCTTGAGGTAATATTTTATATTATTACTTTATTTCCTTAGAGGGTAGTATTTTTATACTATCTCCCTCCTTTAAAAATAATAGTAAAAACACTATCCTCTTAAGGTATCCTTACCTTATCTCCTCTTAAGATACCCTTACCTTATCTCCTCTTAAGATACTCTCACTTTATCTCCTCTTAAGGTAATATTTTATACTATTACCTTCTCTCCTCCTATAATAATAATAATAAGATAGTATCTTCTTAAGATACTCTTACTTTATCTCCTCTTGAGGTATCTATATTTTACTTCCTCTCCTTAGGGGTAGTATTTTTATATTATCTCCTCTCCTCTTAAGGTATTTATATTTTACCTCCTCTCCTTAGGGGTAGTATTCTTATACTATCTCCTCTCCTCTTAAGGTATCCTTACTTTATTTCCTCTTAAGGTATCTATATCTTACCTAGCTTCCTCTAGAGGTAATAAGTCTTCCACTCTTCCCTTCCTCTTCTTTATTTTACTTTACTCTTAACCCTCTAAAAACCTTATTTTTAAGGTTTTTTCTAGATTATATATAGTTTATATATAATCTGGAGGAGTAAAGAGAACTTTAATCCTAACTAGAACTAGAGCTTCTAGTCTCCTACTAACTAGAGTATAGTTATCGCGAAAGCTTCACTATAGTGACGTAGCCTCACGTGGCTATAGTGCTCCATGCGCCCCCTACGCTCCATACTAACATTAATCCGTCAGCCTAACATTTATCCGACGCATAAGTTTTACCCTCTTTAAATAAGAACCCTTATGTTATATTCAGACTTAAAAGAAATAAGCTATTTTGTTCTCTTAGATCGCACACATACCTGGTGACTTTTTCGTAACAGTTATAAACCTAGCTCTTCTAATATCCTTAGTCCTCTGAGTATAATACGAATATCTCTATTACCTATATATATCTACCTCCAGTTTTTTCTTTCTCTCTACTAAGGTTTCTATTATTATGTCGCTTATTTACCTCCACTATAATATCCTTATTGAAACCTACTATCTTAATTAAACTTAATAATTATAGGGACTTTCCTATTTAGTATATCACCTTTACAGTTAAAGCTAAAATTAAAAACCTCTAGAAGTATATTAATCTAGAAGTATTCTTTATATCACTCTCCTCCCTAAGTGAAGTTAATAAAATCCCTTCACTTAACTCCTACTTTTATAAAGAGAATAATAGATAAGTTAAAATATATTATACTAAATTATAAATATATAACCTTATTAATATTAACTTTCTAATCTCTAAAGTAGTTATTACCTCAGGAGAGGATAAAGAAAATAAGATCTAATAAATACTCCTAACCAGTATAGATAATAATCTAACTCCCCCTGACGCTCTGACACCTCTAATACTTCTAACACCTCCTATACCCTTAAATAAGAAATCCGTAAGTTTTTATAAGCTTTATATAAATTATATTATATTATATACCTCCTATAAATTAAAATACTCCTAATAAGAGAAAGTATATAATATACTCTTTAAGTAGATTAATAATATAGTTATAATAAATATCCTAATCCCTATGAAGCAAAAACTCCTAACTACTAATAACGCCTCTATTTAATCTCTAGTCTATATACTGAAGTAATATTATACTCTAAATTTAGCTAGTTATCTTATAGTAATGTAAAGAGAGTATAAAAATATCCTCGTAAAAGTGAGGATATTTTATAATCCTAATATCTAAATAAGGAAATTCTAAAATATCCTCCTTAAAGCTATATTACTTAATATTCTAGAGGTTCAGAGCTTTCTTACTTCATAAGACTTCCTAGAGATAATAAAATACTATCTCACTCTAGAGTAAACTAACTATATCCTTAAAAATATACTAATAAAAGATTACTTTAAGACTATAGTTCTAAATATCTTATAATACTCTAAGATACTTAAAAATTTAGTTTATAATTAATAACTTAGTAACCTAGAAAGATCTAATAATATTTATATAACTCTTATAGATAAATCTAATAGTAAATTCTATAATAAATCTACTTATAAAAATTCTTTATAAAATAAGTTAGATAATCTCTATCTATATAATTGTATATATAATTAGTAACCAAATAACTATATCTACCTTAAATTTACTCTCACAGATAAAAGAAACCCTACTAGTAAAAATAAAACTACAGAAATTCGAAAAAGATTCAACACTCCAGCTTTTACTGAAGTTTACATTAAAGCAGCCTATAAAAGATAGCTTACTATAAGAAATCCTAATATATCTTTACGTCAGTATAGTAAATCTAAAAATATATTATCTAAAGATAAAGTAAAGAAGTCGTAATCTAGCAATAACTCTTTAATAGTTATAATACCTAATAATATTATTATATTTACTATTATAGAGGATAACTTATATATCCTTAATAAGGAGTTTAGTTTAATCGCTCCTAAACCTAAGCCTGAAGTAGTCTACTTAACCTATATTCAGAATCCTAACATTATCTCTAATAATACTATACTTAATAATTATAGAGCCCTTCACTTAGTAAATAACCTCTCACGCCTCAAAAGGAACTTAATCACCTATAATATATCAAGATAAGTTAAGACTGAAGCCTCCTTATACCTAATTATAACCTACAGCATAAAGATCCTTTATAATATCCTTAATAGTATAAAAGGAAATAAGGATATCACCCTAAAGAATATCACTTATATTAAGAGTTTTCACATAAATATCATCTTAGAGAGCCTCCTTAGGAAATCTAAACTTTAATATTCAGATTATAATAACACCCTTCACTTCAGACCTCCAAATAAAAATATTCAGATAACTTAACTAGTAAAGAAAACTAATATTACCTTTATAGAACTTAAGCCTTATTCCTCCTACACTTTTCCTAATCTACTTACCTTAAGTAATAATATTATTATAAATCCCTATACCCTCATCCTTACTCACGCTAAGTAATCTCAAGATATACAATAAGTAAAAGCAGATAATACTATAATATAGTATCTTCACTCGGGACACCTAGGACTATAAACACTTAAGAAGCTAATTCTCAACACTTAGGAGGTAAAGATCTAAAATATCCCTACCCTCAAATATAAGAATTATATAATCATACACACAAGCTTAGTTATATCACGCCAAACCTCTAAAAACAAAATTACATAACTATTTTATAGAATCTCCTAGAACCTCTTTAACTACCTAGAAGTATTAAATAGAAGTAAATAGCTTCTTATTATCAAAGATAAGTATATAAAGTAACTCTTCACTTTTCCACATATTTTAAAATAATATTTCAATATTTTTACAGTCCTCTAAATATTTAAATATTAAATCTAAAAATAATATAACTTTATACTATATAAAATCAGATAAAATATTAAATAAAACATAATTATAATTAATAGCCTCACAGAATACTAAATATAGATATTAGAATAGAGTATTAATATTAAACTAACTTCCTTATATACTAAGAAGCTAAATAACAGTACCAAAAAAGCTAGTAAAAAGCTTATCACTAAAGCTCTCAAGATACTTAACACATTAAACTTCCTAACTTCACTTTAGAGTAAAACTATTATTATAGCAGCTTATCTCTATAATATAAATCTACTTTAATATTAATTATAATTCTCTCCAATCTAAATTAAATAAAACTAATTATAAAACTATATTAAATAATATAACCTTACTTACAAACTAAACCTTCTAAATAACCCTCACCCTCAATAGGGAGGAATCTATATATATAAATATAAAATATACCTTCTTAAGAAAAAACGCAAAATAAACAAAAACAAACAAAACTTCAAAATCAAACCTCAAAAACACATCAAATACCTAGTAGGATATATTATAAACTCCCATAACCTCTATAGAATCTAGATCTCCTTAACTTAATAAATTATTACTATATAAAATATATTATTCAACAAGAGAATATTCTACTTAAAAGATAACACTACCAAAGCAATTTAAAGTAACTAAACTTATAAGATTACAGAAAAAATATAAAAATCACCTTCCAAAATATCCCTAAAGTTAGAAATCCTGAGGATACAGACAAAAAACAATATCACACTAATTTTAAACAATAAAATATTACCTACACAACCTTCCAAGCCTACACCCTTAAAGAGGAGTAATAATATATAAAGAAGGTAACTACTAACCTCTAAAGCAACCCCAAACCCTACATCTCTATAAGCAACCCTAGACCCCTCACTAAAATCATCCCCTAAGGGGAATAATAAGAAGCAAGAAGAGTCTCAAGATACCAGCCCCAAATTAAACCCAACTGAAAACATAATCCTCAATAAGATTCATATTTAAACAGACACACCCCCTCTATAAATCCCAAATACAGAGGATCCTCACATATTACTCACTAATTACACCTCTCCTACTTATCTAATATAGCTATACTCAGATAATAAGGAAGAAAACGCTACTAGAAAAGAGTCAAAATAGGTATATAACCACAAAAACTCAAGCTAACCCTCACAAACACCACTAAGGTGATCACCACACTTCAGAATATACTTCATATTCCTCCAGACAGAATATAACTAAGACACCTTCTTTAATACTTTCATACTCAATCAGAAGAAAACCCTAAGGAGGCAGACCAGAAATATTACACCTTCTATTACTTTATCTTCACATCAATTAACTAAATGAAGCAAACATAAATCTCTACCACACTAGTCAGTAAAATCTATATTAACTAACTTTTAAAGCCTCCCAAAACCTACTAAAATATTAAACACTTACTAAAACTACTTCACTCTACCTTCATTAAAGTAACTATCACTAAAATTAACAAACTTATAGAAATAAGTATCTAAAAAGTAATCACTAAATATAAAGTAAAATTAAAACCTATCCCTCTAAAATAGATATTCATATACAAACTTAACTAAGACAATTATCTTAAATACTATAAAACCAGAATCTATATATAAAGTAACTTCTAAGAGAAGTACCCTCTCAAATAGATATATATCATAACTCTTACTATACACACTTTTAGAATAGTAATAGTAATTATAATATAATTCAACCTTAAGATCCACTAATTTAACATTAAAAACATATTCCTAAACGCTATATACAAACTAAATAACTTTCTTATTATATACTATATACTAAATAGCTTTAAGTAAAAAAGGAAACTTATAAAGCTTCACTACACTCTATACAGACTACACAACATACCTCTACTATAATATAAAGAATTCTCTTTAACTTTTCTTCACCTCAGACTATACCTAATAAACAAAAACCTATATCTCTTCTAGACTTATAATAAAAAAATCCTTATCCTCTTCTACATTAATAATATCCTAATTCTATACCACAAAAACCATATTAGCAACACTAAGAAGATAATAAATAGAATCAAGCAAACCTATAAGTTAAAAAACCAGAAACAAACTAAATAATACCTTAGAGTTAGAATCTCACGCAACCACAAAACATACTAAATCTACTTAACCTACAACTAATATATTAAGTATATAGCAAAAAAATTCAACCTCATAAACTCCAAAACCTCAGTAATATTATTACCTTTCACCCCACTTAAAAAATATAATAGTAAAGTAACTCCCCAGTAAGTTAAAGCCTTCCAGGAGAAAATTAGCTTAATCTTATATATATTAATTATAATCTAACCTAATATTACCTTCACATATACTCTATTATCCCATTTTCTCACAAACCTATCTCCTAAATACTATACAGCAGCAAACTAAGTAATCTACTACCTCTATTATACATATTATCTCTCTATACGCTTCAGTATCTTAAGAGGTAACAACACATAAATACTCCAGATCGCAAGTAACACTTCCTTTACTAATAATAAAGAGACATAAAAATCCTCACAGGACTTCATAATCTCCCTCTTTAGAGATCCCATTCAGTAGAAAGCAGCATACTAAAATACTATAACTATATTAACAACTAAAACAAAACTTCTAAGTCTAAAATACACTATAAAAGAAACTATAGTATTATAATAATTCTTTATCAACCTAAACCTCATCTTAAGAAATATATAGAAAATCTATTATAATAATTAGTAAATTATTCACCTTATAATCAGAGAAAAAAAACATATAGTAACACACCTCCACCACATAGAAATTCAGAATATATAGCTCTATTAGAAATATAAACTATAATCTTTTAATATAATCTACTTACTTACAAATAAGATACTAGTAGATAGTCTTATAAAAACACTCTCACACGTAAAATTTAAATACTTCAGAACACTTCTAAACCTCTATAATATCCCTATAACACTAAGACAGAGTAAAAATAAAATATCACACAGTAAATAAAACTTAGAAGCTAAATATATTTAAAACTAAACAGCCCTATAGCCAGAAAATATAATTAGCTCCCAAGGAGCCTAAATAACATCACCCCGAAAAGCACCAAGTAACATAACCCTTAGTATTTTATTTATATCCCTAGAGAGCAGCTATATAGCTATTAAGCAGTAAGCTAAACGTAAGCAGTATTACCTATAGAAGTAAGCTACTAACAAAACTATTAATTATAAGCTAAATACTAGCTACAGCATCCTATAAAGAAACCACTTCTAAAGAAAAACCAGTATATAACTCACTAGAGACTATCATATTCCCTATAGGAACCTCTAACTTAAAGTTAATAGACATATAAATTATTAGAACTCCAGATCCAGATAACACCCCACTACCACTCTTACTCTCTACTTTAGATCCTTTTAAATCTACTTTATATAAAGTAAGAACCTCACAAAACGCCACTCTCTCACAAGCAAGAACCTAAAGCAGAATATTAGTAACTATAATCTTAAAGTGAATATTATATATTACTCACAATTTCAAGCTTATCAGCCTGCAGAGAGGCAAAAAGTCAGAGCCCTATATTAAGAACCAAGCCTGAAACCCACATATAAAGCTTCTTCTTACTCCTACACATAAGACACTTCAAACCCAGCCTCAACCTAAATATACACACACTAAGTATAACACCAGCCAGTATACTTTAAAGACAGAAAAAATACACTCAGTCACCTAATAGTAGTAGCTACTCCTCCTCCTACCCCTCAGCTTTTACACCCTTAGTAGCCTCAGTCTCTATATAAATATTAGTAACTAATATAACACACATATAAGATAAGTAGTAAGAAATATATACTACTTACAGCCTTACCACTTTTTATATATAAACAGAAAAGTCAGAAAACCAGACTCTAAATTATAATTATCTAAATTCCCTCTATCCCACATAAGAACCTTACTCTTACCCTTAGTAAGTATAATCTTCCACTCTATAATATAATCAGTTAACCTTATAACTTAAAAACTAAATCTCAACATATTAACAGATAAACTATTAATAGTAGCTCAGAAAATAATATACTCTTATTTAAACCTAACTACCTAGAGGAGATATTAGAAAGACTACCCTCCCCCTCTACCTCCCTATATTTTTACTTTAAAGTGAGGGTAGCTCTTACCTTAACTATTATAACTATATACTCCTTACGCATCTTACAAAATACTATCTAGTCAGAAGTATCAATACCTTCAAAATAAATCATCAAATCGAATAACATAAGTTAGAAACTGTCAAATAAGGTAATCAAGAGTAAATATAAAGCTGGAAGTATATATAATAATATTATTAATTTTATCAAAAAAGGAGAGTTAAGAGGTAGCTACACTAGAGATATTAATACTAAGCAGCCACTACCTCAACCTCAGGACCTCAGCTAATAAGAAGCTACCACTTCAAAAACTCACTTCAATTACTAAGGCCATAGCCTCTAAATATACTAGATTACTTATAGTAACAGCCACATAAAAAAGGAACCTACTATTATCCTATTATAATAATAACGTAACACAATCTTTTATTAATTTTCTTTTATTATACCTCTCCCTATACCTCTATTTAGAAATTCAAAAATATATATTTAGAAATCTCTCTTTTATTCATATTAAAAAGTCTATTCAGACTCATATAATACTTCATTCAAGTCTGGGGGGGTATGTTACAAAAGCTTCACTATAGTGACATAACCTCACATAACTATAATACTCTATACGCCCCCTACACTCTATACCAACATTAATCCATCAGCCTAATATTTATCCAACATATAAATTTTACCCTCTTTAAATAAGAACCCTTATATCATATTCAGACTTAGAAGAAATAAGCTATTTTATTCTCTTAGATCGCACGCATACCCAGTAACTCCTTCGCAACAATAATATAAAGTTAGTATTTAGTATATTAAATACTAAAATATAAAGAGTCTTCCTATACTCTAGAAGAACCTTTCTAGATACTTACTATCCTAATACCTTTATATAGATAGTTACTATTATATATATAATACCTTCTTACTTATATATAAACCTTCACTCTATTAAGAAGATTTATAGAGGAATTACTTAAGAATACTACCTATAGGGTAACTAGAGTAATCTAAAGAAAACTAAACCTTATATTACTTAGAATAATATAACTACCTTATACTGGGAATATAGCTAAATATAAGTATCAGTTTTAACTATAGCCTCAGAGGTAACTATTTATATAGCTACCTCACACTATAGTTATCTGAGGCTGCCAGAAAGCTATATTAAATAGATACTAGAGATATTTATAAGAAGTAAAAATATTATATTTGCTTTATAGACCCTAGGGAAACTTAAAAATAAGTATACTGCTTCAAATAGATATAGGAGATATTCAGGAGGAGTAACACTAAACCTTACACTATATATAGTATAAGATAGTTATTGTTGCAGAAAAAGCAGGAAGGGGTGGTTAGTACTGCCCGTTTTAGAGGCTAAGCTGCCTTTAGTAGTCTGTATATAGCTAAAATATAGTTTATTTGTAAAAGAATAATAATATGGGAAGGTAAGACTTACGCGTGACTGTAGTTTACAGGATTTATAATAATAGAATGTTAATTATATTATATACGTATATATACGTAATTGCCACTAAAATAATATATAATAATTACCCCTCTTTTAAAGAGGAAGCTACACTCTCATAGTCCCACTTTCTACTCTAAATTACTATAGTAATATGAGTAATTACTATTATTACTTATACTTACTATAGTAACGTTACTAATATAATTATGAGGAATACTATAGTTACCAGTATATTTATTAGGAGTATTATAGTTATTAATATAATTATTAGGAGTATTATAGTTACTAATATAATTAGTAGGAGTATAGTTATTATTATATACCTATTTATTATAAATAAGCCTCAGGCTATTATTACTATTATTATTATTATTATTATTAGAATTATTATATAGAGGGTAGATACTATAGGTTATAGCGTAACTACTATAGTTTCTTATAGAAGTATTAATAATATTATTACTTTATATAGATTATATAGATTATATAGTTAATAATATTATTAAGGTAGATACTATAGCTAGCTTTTTTAAATATTATACCTACTAAAGTTAATATATTTACTATAGACAGTATAGTATAATATTATTACCTTACTTAGCTAGAGTCTATATAGTAGATTAGTCCTTATATTTAGGTAGTTATAATAAACATAGTATAATATTATTACCCCGCTCGGCTGGAGTCTATATAGCAGATTAGTCCCTATAATTAGGTAGCTATAATTAATAAAAAGAAAGAACTTTCTACCTCTCTAAACTAATAGAGGGGAGTATTATAAAATATATAATATAAATAAGTATAACTCTAGAGATATTTAACAGAGTAGCTTTTACCTTATAATATTTTTAGTAAAAATGATATATTATAGCTATAGTAGCCTTATTACTTATAATAGTAAAATATCAGTTATACTACTATTTATTACAGAAAAAGTAGGAAGAAGTAGTTAGTATTACCTATTTTAGAGGCTAAGCTGCTTTTAGTAGTCTAGATATAGCTAAAATATAGTTTATTTATAAAAGAATAATAATATAAGAAGGTAAGACCTACGTATAACTGCAGTTTACAGAATTTATAATAATAGAATATTAATTATATTATATACGCATGCATACGTAATTGCTACTAAAATAATATATAATAGTTATTTATAAGTAGTATAGCCACTCAGGATTACTAGTTTTTTTTTTAGCTATAAGCCTCAAAAGCTAAAATAATATCTACCTTACTTATATAATTACTTAGGAGGTAAAAATACTTTATAATAGTTATTGAGATATCTTTTTTATACTTAAATCTAGATAAAATTACTAGGAATAACCTTATTTAGATATAAGATAATATCTTACACTTAGGGGAGTATGTTATAAAGTAGTATACGTTACGTATATAGCTAAAATGCTACTCTATAGCTATAATCTGTAAGGTTAAAATACCCCTCAGATTAGGCTTCCTATATATACTAAATTAATCCTTTTTGCTTCCTCACATACGCTCCCTTACAGCTGCAATACCTTCGCAACAAAAACCTAATATAATACTATATAGCTTTATATACTTATTACTAAGTTGCTTTAGTGGAAGTTTCTCTTTACTAAATTATATATTTTTTTATATTTATATATTATATTTTATATCTATTATAATATAACTAAAGAATATTATACTGGAGTAATTCTATATTTAGTATAACTAGTTTGTCTTTAAAGAAAAGTATTTTCTATATATTAACTAAATATTTACTTATCTTTCTAGCTATTTCCTAAATTCTCTCTATATATATTTGGTACGTTTTATTATAAATCTATAGTTTTTGTATTAATTATTGCAGGTTATTAATTACTTTCAGGAAGTATATAAGTTTGGGTTTTATAAATGTCCCTACTACTGAATATAGAATATACTATATTAAAATAGTAACTTTAGCGTTTATTAAGTCTTTCTTATTATTTAGTATTTAATCGGTATTTTTTATTTCTTTATACTTATTTTGGCTGCAGGTAGCTATAGCTGCAATTACTACTATATTTCTGGTATTTAAAGGAGAATTCTATCTTTAGAAGGTTAGGTATCCTTCACTTTTAAAGTTAACTTTCTTACTAAGATATTCCTTTCACTTCTATATTATATAGATAAAGGTTTTTACTAGCTTTAAGCTTTCTTAAGTTTTTGAAATTACTTTATAGATATTTACTAATAGTAACTCTATAAGTTGAAGCTTATTTACAAAGATTAGCAGTATATTATAATATTCTATTTTTCGCTCTATATATTTTAGCTGCCTAAATAGTTTATCTGCTAACTTTCTTACCTTAAGTTAGTATTTTAAATGAAAATTAAAGACTAAAACCTTATAAATTTAGTAGGTAAACGTTTCCTAAAAATTCTATATAGAAGTTATGATAACTTCTATTAGTATTCAATAGTTTATAAAACCTATAAACTTTCTAAAGAAATCTATAAGGTAATATTTACAGTAATTTAGAGTTTTAATAATAGTAAATAGTTTCCACTATCTTATTTCCTATCTTTACATTACCTTACTAAACTTCTCTAAGTGATAGATAATAAGTTACTATTAGCTTTTTACTAATTATGATAAAATACTTAAGATAGCTTTTTATAGTATATTTATATTTATTTTAGTTTCTTAAAAAGCATTTTAATATTAAAGAGTAGTTACTAGGTAAAAAGCTTCTTATAATAGTAAAGATATTATATATATATCCTTAAGTTATAAAAGTATCCTTTTCTATATATATTTTATTAGAAATATAATAAATAGTATTATTACTTTAAAGTATTTAGTAATAAAGTTACAGTATAAGTTATAGATATTAAGAAATATCTAAAACTACTTAAATATTTTTAGTAGTTTCTATTTAGTAATTACTTACATTCTAGCTATATTTATCTTAATATCTATTTAAGTTATAATATAATCTAGAAAACTAGTTTCTTTTATATAAAACTTAAATTTAGAAAGTTTTATAAAAAATATATTTTATATAATTTAGTAATAACTTACAATAGAATATAAGTATAGTTTATCTGTTATATATTATTTTAGTAGTAATTACGTACGTATACGTATATAATATAATTAATATTCTGTTATTATAAATTCTGTAAACTACAGTCACACGTAGGTCTTACTTTCCTATATTATTATTCTTCTATAAATAAACTATATTTTAGCTATATACAGACTACTAAAAGCAGTCTAGCCTCTAAAACAGGTAGTACTAACCACTCCTTCCTGCTTTTTCTGTAATAAATAGTAGTATAATTAACATTTTACCGTTATAAGTAATAAAGCTACTATAGCTACATTACGTCACTTTTACTAAAAACGTTATAAAGTAAGAGCTACTCTGTTAAGTATCTCTAGAGTTATATCTATCTATATTATATATTTTTAATATTTTCCTCTATTAGTTTAGAGAGGTAGAAGCTTCTTTCTTTTTATTAATTGTAACTATCTAATTATAGAAACTAATTTACTATATAGACTCTAACTGAGCGGGGTAATAATATTATATTATATTAATTATAGCTACCTAATTATAAAGACTAATCTGCTATATAGACCCTAGTTAAGCGGAGTAATAATATTATACTATATTATCTATAGTAAATATATTAACCTCAGTAAACATAGTATTTAAAAAGTCTAGCTATAATACTTACTTTAATAATATTAATAACTATATAATCTATATAATCTATATAAAGTAATAATATTATTTATATTTCTATAAGAAGCTATAATAGTTACGCTATAACCTACAGTATCTACTCTCTATATAATAATTCTGATAGTAATAATAATAACGACAGTAATAACAGCCTGAAGCTTACTTATAATAAACAGGTATATAATAATAACTATACTCCTACTAATTATATTAGTAACTATAATACTCCTGATAATTATATTAGTAACTATAGTATTCCTAATAAATATACTAGTAACTGTAATGCTTCTGATAATTATGTTAGTAACGTTACTATAGTAAGTATAAGTGATAATAATAGTTACTTATATTATTATAGTAATTTAGAGTAGAAAATAGAACTATAAGGATATAGCTTCCTTTTTAAAAGAGGGGTAATTATTATATATTATTTTAGTGGTAATTATATATATATATATGTATGTAACGTAATTGACATTCTGTTATTATAAATCCTGTAAACTGCAGTCATACGTAAGTCTTACCTTCCCACATTATTATTCTTTTATAAATAAACTATATTTTAGCTATATACAGACCACTAAAGGCAGCCTAGCCTCTAAAATAGGCAGTACTAACTATCCCTTCCTACCTTTTCTGTAATATTATCTTAGTTTTACTTATATATAATATTATATTATCTATATATACTATTTAATAAATATTAGTTAGGTTAGTAAATATATAATTAATATATACTTAGAATATTATATATATACTTATAAGACTAAATAGTATAACTATATATGTATAATAGCTATAGTTTATCTAAAACACTCTAGCTTGATTTTTAAATTAATAGTATGTATACTGAAGATTAAGTTTTAAAATCTATATTACGTTATAAAGGTTATTTAGAAGTTTGCTAATAAGAGGTAGTAGATATTAGTTCTTAATTACAACCTTATTAAGCTTCCTGAAGTTAATATAAAAATATAGGAAATTATTCTTTTTTAGTAAAAATAGAGTAAATATATCTACTTTACTTATTAATAGTTATATATACCTATTCGCTAGATTCTCTATAATATATACTCTTAATTATTAAAGTTATTACTTACTTAGGGGATAGATAAGACTATATAGTAGTTTTATACCTAATTTTAAATTAATAAAGTATTTAGTACTTATAAGTATTAGAATAGCTTTTACTGCTATTTTATTAAGTACTTTCCACTTACTTAATGGTTTCTTGGGAATATTTATTATTACTATAATGTAATTAAATTTCCCTGATATCTTAATATAGGCGTTTAAGTTAATTCCCATTTTGCTAATACAAAGTATATAAGTAATTCTGTTATTCTTAATAATCTCTTAGGTAAATACCTATAGCTTAGTAATAGATATATATTTATAATATTAGATATTTATATAGATATTAATTATAATATCCTTCTAACTTATAGAGTATTACCTTAGTAGACAGTTTAAGTAATCTTTAGGCTAGTAAACTTCAGTAACTAGTTAGTATATTCTTTAAGAATATTCTTTTAAGTTTATAAAAAAGAATATTAAGTAGTAGATTTCTCCTGCGGCTGATACTAATCTGTTAGATCTTAATAATATTAATATCTCTATATTAACTGAAGTTAGGTTTACTATTTTAGGTAGCAATTTACTAATAAAATCTATCTATAAGTATAAGTTTATATTTACTATTACTTCTTATTTCTCTACTTCTTAGAGAATAATTATAAAGGTTTTAGCTATCTTTCTAACAGAAACTAATTCTTTACTTAGTATAGAAACTATTCGTTATATCTTTATATTTACTTATTTTTCTGGTTACTTTCTGTATGGAAGTTAGTATTGGTAACATATATTTATATCTGGAATTTTAATATACTTTACCTTTAGGTAGCTGATAATATTAAGTTAGCCTTTACGCTACTATAGTATTATATAGCTTAATACCCTATCTTACTATATATAAAATAAGCCTCTGGGGTCTATAGTATAACTGAAATATAAGAGTTCTTTTAGTTTAAGGTTGGTATAATATTTCTTAAACTACTAATATTAAAATAGTATCTATTAGATATTATAAATATAGAGAAAACTGTTTTTTCTAATATTCTTAGGATTAAGGCTAATTGGAATACTTATATACCTAAATAAGGTTAATTATATTCTCTATCTTTTACTAACTTACTACTATATTATTACTTAAGTTTCTGTAGCGTTTTTGCCTGTATTATAATTCCTTAAGCTTTTAGAAGGGAAATCTTCAGTTTCTTTATTTTTCTTTCTAAGTTAAAATATAATTTATAGAAGAAAATAAAAGCTTTCCCTCTATTTTACTTAACTTCTAAAGTATCTAGATTCTAATAGAATACTAACTATTTAGTATAATATTATATTAGTAATTATTACTTACCTTATTATATTTCTTTACGTTTCTACTGATATAGTTACTTCTATATTTCCAGATTAATATACTATTAGTAAATAAATATAATAAAGTTAGCTTATATGGATTTATCCTCTAGGTTTATTTTATAGTTTTGCTATTCTGTCTGAAGATATAGTATAAGTTCTGTACGTATATATTGAATCTACTGTTTAATAATGCTGCCTGGCCGAATTTAATAGCTATTTTTCATAGCTATAATTTAGTTATTAATTTCTTTAAGTGTAATTATCTTTCCTATTATTCTATCGTTATGTAAGGTAAATGCTTTTAATTATTAGGTGGTTCAGATATTCATAAGTATTTAGTAAGTTATAATATAAGTATAATAGTTTAATATTTATAGATCTCTTACTACTTTTCTATCTATTTCTGGTATATAGCTATTTGCAACTATATAATTTTAAGTATATTACTTATTATATTTATAAGGTTTAACTTTAGTTAGAATAATAATAATAATAATAATACGTTATTAAATATAGAGGTAAATTACTAAGGATATTGTAACTATCTAGCTTTATAGGTTAAAATAAAAGAGGGTATATCTTCTTACTTATGTCTGGAAGATATATATTCTATATTTTATATTATATTTTATATAAAACTATTTAGTAGGGTTACTTTCAGCTTACTTCTAGGTGATTACTAGTAATAAGTTATATTAACGCCAGATTCTAGTTTATCTACAGAAGAATATAAGATTTCTTCTTTATAGAAGATATTTTCCTTGGAGGTAAATACTTACCTACTGCTATTATCTAATTTATTACTATAATATAGCGAAATGCCAGTAGGTTTACTATATAAATCTGCTAGATTAAGTATTAATTACTAACGTCTATTAAGGTTTATATTAGCTTTACGTCTGTAGGCTGTATATTTTCTATATTATTGGTTATTACCTAATAGGTTCACTTATATTAATTACTTAAGGGTTAAGTAGAAGTAATAGAGTTATAAGAATGTAACTAAAAGTTTTAATTAGGAAAGATCTGAATATATAGATAGGGTTTATATTATAAGACTGCGGACACTGAAGGTGGAATTAGGTTAATATCCTTCAGTGAAACTACCTAGAGCGATCGTTTTATTTATTCTATTTATTCTATTTATTCTATTTATTCTATTTATTCTATTTATTCTATTTATT